>JANAVB010002468.1:0-47500 GCA_029216955.1 Iris pallida
TAGAGGTTGACTAGAAGTTGACCATTAGTCAAGATTGACCTAATTATCTTGTTGACTAGTCTTTGTTTGACCAATACCTTAGTTGGTCTAAGTTTGACCTAAACTTGACCCAGATTGATCATGTTGACTAGTATTTGACTAGTTTGATTAGAATGTTGACCAAGAGTTGACTTTAACCTAGATTTGACTAACCTTGACTTGTTTGACCTTGTTTGACTCTAATTGACTTAGTTTGATTCCTTGTGACCTAGTATGACTTCTTGTGACCTAATATGACTTGATTTGACTTAATTTGACTATAGAGTTGACCAAGTTTGACTTGACCTAGATTGGCTTAGAATTTATATAGATGGTATTGTAGATTTATTTACCTTCATTTTGGACATGTCATAACTGTATTACTCTATTTTAGGACATTGTGACCCTGGTACAGACATCTGATATTAAACTACTTTTTCCAGAGTGTCAGGCGAGTACATTCTCTGATAGTTCTTTCATTTACTTGTCATTTACTGTATTTCAGTTCTAGTTAGCTATATATGATTCTCTGTACAAACACGATTAGTATTGCTGGATCCATTACATGCGACACTCATTTATTCATGTCTGGCCTCTATATCTGGAATCACTACTGGCATCATCCTACTGGAATCATTTCTGGAATCATTGGCTGGACTCATACTGGTTGTAGTGTTGGATTATGGATTCATTTGTGGGCGGGGAAATACTTGAGTAGACATGTGAACATACCTAAAATCTGGAACCACCTCCCTTGGAACTATTCTGGAATGCTAGCCATCCCATACTTGGCCGAGTGTGCGATGTGCCTGATTACCCCTAGCCGTTTATATGTTGATCTCAGTATTTTAAAACACACTGTTAGAGTATAGTCTGGACTTACCCTGGAATCATGGATCACTTCTGGACTCATTTTTACTGGACTCATCTTGTACTGGAATCCTCTAGTATTGGATTATATGGACTGGACCCACATTGAGATTACATTTTATACTGTCTGGACTTATACCATGTTATTCTAGTTCAGCTAGTTTACTACAGTCTTCTTTGCCATGATTTCTTCTCTTGTTAGTTACTTTACTTTCCTTGTACCCTTACTGTTTCTCTACATCATTATCTGTATAAAACTGCCATGCTCATCTATATAACTGTCTAAAAACTGCTTTATAGTCTTCGTCATTTACTTGGGATTTCTAGATGAGATGTGCTCGTTCCTATCCTGATTGGACCTGTTGAAAATATTACAGATGATACTCCTGACGACACATGCCCTACTTACCATAGACCTGGCGAGGGATTAGCTACCTTTGGTTTCGACTCTCAGGAGTGATTCAGGAGTTTAGCTAGTAGGCTTACTTAGCTTTCATGTTTTGAGCTTGTTTGTATTAAACTTGAGATATTGAGTTATATTAGAGTTTGTTTGAGATATTGTTGTTATTATTTTAGTAGTTTAATTTCTGTTGTTGTTAGTTGGTATCTAGATTTCTGTGTTATCTTATCGTGCTTAAACTGTGATTGAGTATATCATATCTTTTACTTGTCCTCCCTTCGGAGTTGAGATCTTGGCAAGTACATTATATACACTGCATGAGATTAGTTAGCAACCTAGGACATTGTTCTACCGCCGACACTGCGGCATAGGCTGGACGTACCCACTTCTCGTGCCCCTACACAGGGTGCGGGTCGTGACACGTTTTTAGTGGTAGCCCATGCAGGTCTCGAGTTTATGTAGTGGTATTCGAACTAGAGTATCACTACAGCCTGTGATAGGATTTGATAATAGGCTTAGAGAGAGGATACTCAATCACAACTAGGAAATTTCCATGGATTTGAATCTACTGACTATTGTTCAAATCTGTATAATCTATTTCATATTGTCCTTTGATACTATCATCCTTGTACCTTACCTTGGATGCTTGACCCGATTGGTTAAGGATCTTGGACTATGTATTTTCTTCATCATTTCCACCCTTACTTATATCTTATGCTATAAATTTATCCTTAAGTTTGACAAGCTTATCCTTTTCAAGCTTGATCATGATATATTTATTGGGTGTACACCCACTAACATATTATCTAATCAGAACCGGCGCATGATGGTCTGATCAACCTATTGTGTTTTGGTTTGCTTTTTCATATATTAATCTACGTGGATGGAGACACAGTTAAACTTACCCTAGAATCTTATCCACAACAGCCTTGACAATTCTCCTTGGAATTATTTTATTGCCTATGAACCTCGTATTCGTATCCAGTTGAATTAAATTTAATCATGACCTGGATCTTCATCATTGGATGCCCGTGCTCATACTTGATTTCATTGATTTCCCATCTTGCCCAATCTCGATTTATCCTAAAATTGATCAAATTAGATCGTGTCAAGACTAAAATCTATTGTGATTGTTTGTACCTAAATTTTCAATTTTCTTTTTATGGAAGGGTAACTTTAATAATTTCTCACTTGTTAATGACCTATTTTCATATAGGATGGTAGACGACCCTATAGCCTTGATGATTGTTGTTTCCTTATCTTCCCAATTTGGACACTTTAGATTGCTTGTACGTTTTGATACCATAGGACAGTATTGATCTAGAATGACTAAGTGCACCTAGATGAGACCACAGACTGTCCCATTTAACCTGTCCCCCTGGTACCACTATTTCATCACGATTTTTTTGGTTCAATTTAGGCCATAGACCTTTTCCACTCTAAAATTGTGATCACCGTAGACACGTTACCGTGACTTTTAAATTTGGAGCACAAGACTAGTTGTTTTCTCAAAACTGATTTCACGTACATGACCTAGACATGACATACAACACCCATGACCTTAGTGTCCCACTCAGGCATACCATCGTGTGCTTCATTTGCTTAGTACGATTTTCCTGACCCGAGGCTCCATCCTGATTTACCCCATGGAGTTACTTTTGGCTTCGATTTGACTTAGGGACACCTTATGACCTAAAACTGCCAGCCAATTTTTCGACATGACCCAGTATAGGTCTACTACCCATATTTTGCTTATTTGACCTTGTATGTTGCCTAGGTAGTGGCTTCGTCCCTGATTGTTGGAGGTTTGACCTAGGAGGAGTACGACCATCTAAATTTCGAGGACGAAATTATTTTAAGGTGGGTAGACTTGTAACACCCTGTTTTCTGAATTTAGGAATTTTTAAAATTTATTATTTTTATTATTTACTAGTGGTATTTTAGTCATGGTATGATTTTCTGGTGATTTTAGTTAAGTTAAACCATTTCTAAAGTCATGCTAAGTCATGACTTATGACTTTGTGATTTTGGTTAGTATACCTTAGTGTAAACCCTAGTTTTTCATAACCTAGAGACTAACCATAATCATATGAGCTTAGCCATAGGCTTAGAACATCAAATTAGTGGTTTTTGGCCTAAAAGGGTATTTTGGTAATTTACTAGACTTTATTTGAGTTATTGTGATTTTTAATATTATTAATCATGGTTAAGTATCATGATTAGTCCCTAACCTAGTCTACCCTAATCCATATGTTAGCCACTAACCTAGAATGATAAGGGGATAGATATTTACATTGGGTAAAGGTGGATAAATATCTTGATATTGCTTTATTGGATATTTTCCATAAAACATTCAAAATATCAACCCCTTTACATGGAAGTCAACCTTCCTTAGCTTGGAAGCAACCCAAGGACACCCCCCCTTGTCTTGGACGGCCATAGGGCACCCCCCCTAGCCCTACACCTTCCTATATAACCCATTGTATCATTCATGATTCATTTTACATGAATTTAAGCCTACAAAAAATTCCCTTTTCTTCAAACCTTCCTAACTTCCTCAAATTTGAACCAAATTCACTCTAGTCTTTTGCATAGGGACCCTACAACATCAAGGGTGCTAAGGGAGGCTAGCAAACCATATTTTACAAGCTTTTGGTATCATCAAGTTGAAGGACACACACCCCCCTCTCCTTGTTTTTCCATTGGATTTGCACAAATAGGTAAATGTCCATAAACCATGTTAATATTATGTTTTCTCTTTATATTTGCATGCATCTAAGTACTAGGGTACTGTAGGACAAATTTGGTGAAGGTTTGAGTTGGTTTGGTGTCCGTATCGGACACGTATCCTAGACTAGGAAACAGTGTTTGGTGAAATACCACTTAGGATTAAACTTTGTTATTTTGTAAAACAAAATATATTTTCTGGTAGCCCTAGACATGTAGGACACATACCAACTTGACTGAGCACAAGATCGTATCGTGTCCGTGTCCAAATTGGATACGAACACACTGCTAAAAACTACACTGTGACACTGAAAAACCCCACTGTTAGACACTTACTGTCGTGTCCACACGTGTCAGTGGACACGATACAGGAACTTGGACACATGCCCTGACACCCCACCTATCCTAGGATACGACCACGACACCATAGGTTGCACACACGTGGCCCTAGATTGGTCGACACGCGTGCACGACTGCAGCACGACAGTGCGCGCGGCTCCCCTGCTGCTGCACATCTCGTGCTCGCTGTACGTGACACTGTGGACACGTGCCACTTGGCACAGAGGTGGGGGCACCCTCTGACAAGCCCCCCCTCGAGTCTCACAACTTCTCGTGTCGTATCGGACACGTAGTTAGCTCTGCACTGATTCGTGCACTGTACTAACACGCGCACAGTTAGGCTCTAATACGGGCTCGGACACGACGCTGTGTGACACTTGGACACGAGACAGACACTGGGACACCTAGCCTGACCCTAGACGAACCTAGGGACACGAGCACGAGACTCCTAGACACGTGTGTCGTGTCCTAGAGCTAAGTGCACGCGTGCACGATGCTGTGACACTGTGGCTTACCCGTTTGTGTTTTTAAACCCGTGGACACGCCGTGTCGTGTCGTGGTGTCGTGTCAGGCACCTAGGACACTAGGGTATGTGTGGGGCTAGTGTTACCAACCAATAGGATCGAGCCTTAGCTCGGTTTGGTGAGTGTAAATCGAGTTACCTATATCACCAATGCACAGTCCAATATTTCCAGATTTTAGGATTTTCCAGTTTTTGCAAAAATAGATTTCAAACCCGATTTTGATATAATTTATACTTTGTAATAGTGTATTTTAGTATGTATATATGTAGTATATATGTATGTGTGAGTGTGGGTGAGTTTTCAGGGTATTTGGTTATGTGTGTAGGTTGTTGTGTATGTATATACATACATATGTATATATGAACTTGTGTGTGTGGGTTGGGGTGATTCCTGTTTCAGGAAATCCGAGACTTCCTCCCCTTCCTGTTTTCTATCTCTCCCTCTCTCTCACTGTTTTCTGTCTCTCTCTCTCATTCACTCTCTCCCTCTCATTCTATGTCTCTTTCACTGTCCCTCTCTCATTCTCACTCTCTCACTCTATATCCCTCTCTATATATATATGTAATATATAAATAGGTTTTATATATATATATATATATGGGTTTATATATATATATGGAATGTATATAGGTATATATAATAGCTATCTATATATGTATATATATATTATATATATATATGTGGGTGATTGTATATTATATATAGGTTATGTATAGTTATTGGTATAAAAAAAAAAAATAAAAAAAAAAAAATATAGTTTTTGGTATATATAGTTAGGCTATATATAGTTAGGCTATATAGATAGGCTATATATATAGTTAGGCTATATATATGTTTAGCCTATATATTGATAATATATATAGATATGGTAAGTTGCATGAATATATATATGTATCATATATAGTTGGGTATATATAAGGTATTATATATAGATGTAAGTGCCAGTGCCCTAGATATGTTAGCCTGTGGTATTCATTTATGAGCCTATGGCTATGAGGTTAGGCTTTGACCCCTGTTAACTAAAGTTGACCAAAGTCAACTATTGGTCAACCATGACCTAATTGACCTAGAATTGACTTGGATGGACTTAAGACAACTAGTTTGACTAGTTTGACTAACCCTAACTTGTTGATTAGGCTTGACCATATGGGTTATATGGATAGCCCTATGTAAATTAAGATATGTATGGGGTTAAGTGGTATACTTAGGAGTTGTGTCATGATTGGTGTTAGTCTTAGGGGTTGACTAGAAGTTGACCATTAGTCAAGATTGACCTAATTACCTTGTTGACTAGTCTTTGTTTGACCAATACTTTAGTTGGTCTAAGTTTGACCTAAACTTGACCCAGATTGATCATGTTGACTAGTATTTGACTAGTTTAATTAGAATGTTGACCAAGAGTTGACTTTAACCTAGATTTGACTAACCTTGACTTGTTTGACCTTGTTTGACTCTAATTGACTTAGTTTGATTCCCTGTGACCTAGTATGACTTCTTGTGACCTAATATGACTTGATTTGACTTAATTTGACTGTAGAGTTGACCAAGTTTGACTTGACCTAGATTGGCTTAGAATTCATATAGATTACATTGTAGATTTATTTACCTTCATTTTGGACATGTCATAACTGTATTACTCTATTTTAGGACATTGTGACCCTGGTACAGACATCTGATATTACACTACTTTTTCCAGAGTGTCAGGCGAGTACATTCTCTGATAGTTCTTTCATTTACTTGTCATTTACTGTATTTCAGTTCTAGTTAGCTATATATGATTCTCTGTACAAACACGATTAGTATTGCTGGATCCATTACATGCGACACTCATTTATTCATGTCTGGCCTCTATATCTGGAATCACTACTGGCATCACCCTACTGGAATCATTTCTGGAATCATTGGCTGGACTCATACTGGTTGTAGTGTTGGATTATGGATTCATTTGTGGGCGGGGAAATACTTGAGTAGACATGTGAACATACCTAAAATCTGGAACCACCTCCCTTGGAACTATTCTGGAATGCTAGCCATCCCACACTTGGCCGAGTGTGCGATGTGCCTGATTACCCCTAGCCGTTTACATGTTGATCTCAGTATTTTAAAACACACTGTTAGAGTATAGTCTGGACTTACCCTGGAATCATGGATCACTTCTGGACTCATTTTTACTGGACTCATCTTGTACTGGAATCATCTAGTATTGGATTATATGGACTGGACCCACATTGAGATTACATTTTATACTGTCTGGACTTATACCATGTTATTCTAGTTCAGCTAGTTTACTACAGTCTTCTTTGCCATGATTTCTTCTCTTGTTAGTTACTTTACTTTCCTTGTACCCTCACTGTTTCTCTACATCATTATCTGTATAAAACTGCCATGCTCATCTATATAACTGTCTAAAAACTGCTTTATAGTCTTTGTCATTTACTTGGGATTTCTAGATGAGATGTGCTCGTTCCTGTCCTGATTGGACCTGTTGAAAATATTACAGATGATACTCCTGACGACACATGCCCTACTTACCATGGACCTGGCGAGGGATTAGCTACCTTTGGTTTCGACTCTCAGGAGTGATTCAGGAGTTTAGCTAGTAGGCTTACTTAGCTTTCATGTTTTGAGCTTGTTTGTATTAAACTTGAGATATTGAGTTGTATTAGAGTTTGTTTGAGATATTGTTGTTATTATTTTAGTCGTTTAATTTCTGTTGTTGTTAGTTGGTATCTAGATTTCTGTGTTATCTTATCGTGCTTAAACTGTGATTGAGTATATCATATCTTTTACTTGTCCTCCCTTCGGAGTTGAGATCTTGGCAAGTACATTATATACACTGCATCAGATTAGTTAGCAACCTAGGACAGCGTTCTACCGCCGACACTGCGGCGTAGGCTGGACGTACCCACTTCTCGTGCCCCTACACAGGGTACGGGTCGTGACAGGGTACGAAGACGTGGGTACGTCTACCCTATGTTGTAGCATCGGCGGTAGAACGCTGTGTAGGTCACTAACTATCAATCTCACACAATAATATAATGTACGTGTCATAGATCTTAACTCCTATTGGAGGATAAGTATAAATGACAGCACTGAATACCCAATCACAATCTAAAGCACGATAAGATATCGAAAAGTGTAATAAACTATAAAGTCTAAAACATCAACAACTTCTAAATACAATATCCATATCTAAATCTCAATTATAATAACAAAAACTCTATTATATATATATACCTAGATTTCTAACAATAAATCTATCACAAAGCTATAATAGTAACTAAGCCCCTCGGTAATCACTCCTAAGTATCAGGACCCATAGTTGCTATCCCTTCCTTGGCTCCGTAGAATGTAGGACACAAGTCCCCTGAGCAGTCATCAGAAAAATATATCAAGTCAGGATAGAACGAGAACACATCTTCTAGCAATTCCAATTAAATGGCAAAGACTATAAAACAGTTATAGTAAGTAATACTTGGTGACCAGGAAAATAATAAGTCAGGGAATGAAATAGAACAATAGCTAACTAAAGTACAAGGAAAGAAATATAGTGAACCATAAGAACATGGCAATAAAGATTGTAAATAAAGATAAATAAACTAGAACAGATGTGATGTAAGTCTAATAAGTATAATGCGAGTCCAGAAGTATAATGTGAGTCCAGAAGTATAATATGAATCCAAAAAATAAACACTAAACTAGTATGTTTTAAAATACTGCTTTTGATATGTAAACGGCTAGGGGATAAATATAGCACATCGTACACTTGGCAAGTATGCGATGGCTATCTTTCCAGATTAGGCCAGTAGAGATGATTCCAGCATGTTTAGAAATGTTTACATGTCTACTCGAGTATCCTTGCCTCGATGAGTACAAGTGAATCCATATCTCGACACGTAAATCAAGTACAAATCCAACCTGAAAGTAAGTGATGCCAGTAAGTGATTCTAAAAATAAAGGCCAGACAAGTTAAATGCATATGTCACAAATCAATGAATATAGAAATACTAATCTGTGTCATGTAAGAGAATTAGGTAAAACTATACTAGAAGCTGAATCATAATAATTATAAGATAACAAAAATATCAGAGAATGTACACACCTATAGTCCTGAGCAACGACTGAGGACCGACGTCCAAAATGAAGTCATAAAAACCTATATATGAGATATACAGAGTTACTTGGTATTCTAGGATAAACAATATATTGAAATGTATTAATTATATACTTCTAGGCCTTTTTAGGTCATAAAAGTCAAACTAGGCCAAATCTAGTTAAACTAAGTCAAAACTAGGCTTTCGGGGTTAAACTAGGTCAATATAACTTAAATGTTGACTTTTAGGTCAAACTGGTCAACCTTGGTCAAATTAGCCAAATCTAGGTTAAGTTAACCTATTCCAACATATTGCCTACCTAGATACATTACATATATATATATATATATATATATATATATATATATATATATATATATATATATATATATAAAATAAAAAATTATTTACCTTACCCTATATATATATATATATATATATATATATATAAAATTTTTTTTTGGAAACTAAGAATATTATTGATAGCGAAACTGGGGTGCTGGAGATGGCCCAAGCACCTACAAAACCTCCACTCGGGAGGAGGCCTACCTACAAAGCAAAAATGAGTAAGGGAATCCTGCTGGAAGAACCCGGAGAGGGAACAAAAGAAGAAGGGTTGCACGGAAGGACGGGATGAGAGGCACCCGTCCTGCCTGGACTAAGGAGGATACTTAAAGAGCGGGAACTGCTTCTCCCCTGAGCTGGAGGAGTGAAGGACCCTAGGCGGTACTAGCACCGTGTCAGGCTGCACAGTTGCCAGCTTAGGCTGCACCTCCCACAGTTCGGTAGGCAGCGAAGGATTCGAAAATATATTTGTAAAATAGGTCTCCAAGTTGATGTGTTCGTTGTTATGTATGTCCAGAGCCGCATCAAGGGCCTATTCGACCTCTAGCATTCTGGGTAGGATCACGTAAGCTAGATCATGGTTTGCATCCATGTTGTGGAAGAAGTGGAGTTCCCGGACTGCCTCTTCCGGGAAGGAAACTGTTACAATCCATTCGAAATAATCACGATATTGGATTAGGAATTCAGTGAGCGATGATGCTAGGGCAAGTAGCGGCGTTATCGAGGTTGGTTGCTGGATCAGAATCGACGGGGCCAGCGGGCGGGGACGTTCTCGAGGAGGGGTCTTCGTTTGGGGCCCCGCGAAGAGGGGCTGTGATCAGGACCCCTATAAAAAGTTGTGGTTCTACGACCTCAAAGAAATCAGAGATCTCCTACTGACAGACCAGAGGAAGTTCTATGGTGGCCAAAGTATCGAAGGTGTCCTTGTTCGAGACGTAAGCAGGATCGGCGGAGTCGATCGTGGCGGTGACTGATATACTCTCCAAGGAGTCGATGGAAGTGTGTTCTGGGGCCGATACGGATGAGGGGATATCTGATGAGGTTGAGGGGAGCGAGGGAGATTAACGGTGCTGATCGGTACAAGGGAGGTGCTGGCCTAGGGGTCTGGATCCAGATAGTGCACCGTGTGGGTGTGCACTGAGGGTGCTAGAGATCAGGGCGCGATGGGGCCGGCAGGGATGGTGGAGGGGGATCGATCTTTATTCTACTCAAAATGAATATAGGAATTGGAGAATTTATTGGAAGGAATGGTGGTGAGGTTTCGGGAGGGTGGACTGTGGGTAGACCTTCTCTTCTCTGTGCGAGGTGGGTGGGCTTGAAGGCGTTGATCGTAGATGATATGCTGAGTATGGGTCCTTTTGCCCAGATCGATAAGAACATATTTCGGTAACTCTCTGGAAGGGTCGATCTTCATGCATATTCTGGCATAATGGCCTTTGGAAACAAATCGAGTTTCATCTGCCACTGAGACGAGGGTGCCGAAGAAGCCGGCGATCCGCAGTAGCGCCGCAGGTGCAAAACAGATGAGAGGGAGGTTCGAGAATGCGACCCAAGTGGACACGATCGTTGAGGCCGACGATTCGACATCGGGAGCCCACTTGTCGATCCTGAATAGATGTTAACCTATCTGGCCTGAGTTGTGACTCCTGACACCTTTGTCATCGGAAGTCGACGATGTATGCAAGTGGATGCGTTTAGGATCGAGGGGGGCGAGTGTAACATCCAGTTTTCTAGATGAGGGTATTTTTGAAATTTTGTAATTATAATTATTATTTAAGGATGTTTATTTCATATTATGATTTTTAGTAATTTTTAATGATTTATAGTAGAATTGATTTTGGGCCTATAGTTGACTTTGACTAGTGTTGACTAGAAGACTAATCTAGTGACTAACCTAGGTTAAGACCCCTTGGTTAGGTTAAGTAAACTTGGTTTGACCTAATTTAGTGAAGTTTAAGTCATTGGAACTTGTTTGGAGAGATTTGGAGTTGATTTGACTAATACGGCTTATGACTTCATAAGTCATGATTAATGACTTGACTTGTAGCCCATAGGCCCACACCATGGACCAAACCTAAACCTAATCAGCCCATGGCAACCACTATTGATCATTTCCCCTATTTAATTCCCTTCTAGAATTTAGGGTTAGCCTCTATTGGGATTTGTGCAAGTTTTGGAAGAGGTGAGTCTCCATCTTTCTAAACTCATAGGAAATCCATTTCAACTCTATTTTCCTTTAAATCAATTGCATTAGGACCTAATTCTTATATTCTTTCTGTTTGTGTAAGAATATTTCAGAGTAGGATCAATTTGTGGGAGTTTTTGAGGCTTAGAGAACCATTCTATTTGAGGCTTTTGTGAGCTTTGCACATCAATAGGTATCATCCATTCTAACCCATGAAATTCCTGTTTAATTGCATTTCTAGGATGCCCTAGCCCTAACCTAACTCTAGGAATAGGAATCCCCATAAGTTGTGTCCATTTCGTGTCCTAACAGGACACGTATCAGTGTCATGTTTGATGTAATGCCTCGACCAACATTTTGTTCTAATTTCTGAAATGTTTTTGAATGGAATTTTAGTCCTAGGGCTTACTTAATGATTTTTGCTTTTATTTCCTAATTTTTGTGTCGTGTCATGTCCACACGGGGACACGAACACGCGGGGACTGAAACACTTGTTGTGTCCTGCATCACGGGGTCGATAACTCCCGACACAGGACACGTGGACACGCTATTTCTGGCGAGGATGATGAGGCATAGACTGACATCATCCTCCTAAAAGATGGGAGCTCGGGGTTACGTATGCGAGGAGAAATCCTCCTCGTACGGGCCGCACTGGCCGCGTGCGCGCGCTGTGCACGCTTGGGTTTTGGCCACTGACACGCACTTTTATTTCAGACACGAGGACACGAGGATGCGGTACAGGGTGACATGTTTGCAGCCCTATGTGGGGCGAACACACGGGCACGAGCACGAGTCGTGTCGTGCCCTGTGTTGCACGTGGGACACGCGTGCACACGTGCACGACGCAGCCTGTGCACAGAGTGTCTGTGCATGTTTTGAGGCTAGGACACGCCGTGTCCGGCTTTAGGATGACACGAAAAGTTCATGGGACACGTGCACATGTGTATGATGTGTTACCAACTTTAAATTTATCAATTTATCATGATTTTGATTCTAAATTGGATTTTTTCTCATTTGACTGATACGAGTATCAGTCTGTGTATCCGAAATTCCATTTTCCTGTTTTAAAAATGATATTGATGTAAATTTTCCATGTTTAATTCCTGTACAATTATGTTAGTTCACTGCTAGGTTGGTTACATGTTGGATTTGGGATGATGTCAAAGAAAAATGGATTCAATTTGGCTTTGGGTATCTTGTGAACTGTCAATGTATCTTGGATTCATGATTTTGACTGTTGTTTTCCTGAGATTTTAAATTGGGCTAAAACTGATGACACACTGAAATAATTCTTGAGATTAATAAAGGTATTTTTTTACTGATATGTGTAGGTTAAACTGTGATAGGTTGGTTCAGTTTGGTTAGATGTTAAATTGTATTGTTTTCTCAAAACTGAGAATTGAAACATGAGGATTCCTTCCTATATGAACTGCCAGTTATTCTCAGTTTGGTTTGGTGTATCACTTTCAATAGCCATGTCCAATTCAGTTCACTGAAATGAGGTTTGGGTTTTGAATGAAATGTTCAAACTGATACTTGTTCTCAGTTTAAGTGTCAATATGGGTTGAATTGTGGAATGAAAAATCTGAAAATTCATTATAGGACTGTTGAATGGTTTTTTTTAAGTGTTCATGAGTTTGTTTAAAACTGAGATTAGAGGGAATGACTGATACGAGTTTTCCCTGTGATTCCTCACTGAAATTTGATTCGGTTTGTTGTGATAATTCATCACGTGTTGCACTGAATTTGTGAGGAGAATGGGGTTTCAATTTGGGCTTGAAACCCAAGGCTAGGATGTCCTTGTTCTCAGGAATTTTCTGAGATTTAATGTGTTTTTTAAACTGTTTTTCCTAATGTTTATTGTAAGTTAAATTACCTATATGTGTTGAGTACTTGTCTCATGGTGGTTTCACATTGGCATGGGAAATTGGGTTTTGATTTGATTTTGAACTGTTATTCAGATTTCTCATCACTGTTTCCTCTACACACACAGGCCTCACAACCCTACCACACACACACACATGCCTCACTAGTTCACACACCCTCATCTACTTGACACTGAAGCCTAACACTCTCACATCCCTACTAGCACACACACAAGTTCTCACACCTATGTATAACCCTCTTCACCCATACACTAGTAAATATATATGTCACTCTCTCACATACCATATGACACACACACTCTTGTATATGACGCTCACATGTGTATCACACACAAGCCCACATGCCCTCACTCTCACTCATGACACACACACACCCCTTGAATATTCACATGTTTCCCCTTTCACTTTTTTCATATATATATATATATATATATATATATATATATATATATATATATATATATATATATATAGGTTCCTATAGATAATATTGTGTGTAAATGTATATGTATGATATAAGGTACTATATATTATGATATAGGGTATGGGTGATATTGTATAGTGGCTATAGGTTATGTATTTCAAGTTATATTATATAGCCTTGTCAATGTGTGTTTTTAGATATTAATGTGTGTATCCTATATTAGATTATATATATATTGGGTGCATTATAATTAGGCTTATAGAGTGACATGTAGGTGAGTTATGGGTTGGCTATGGCATGGTATGTCAGTGTGGAGTCTAGAATAGACTGTTTAGCCTTGTTAGGACCTAGAATGGCTTGTTAGACCTAGAATAGACTAGTTTGACTAGTTTGACTTAGGTTTGACTTGGTTGACCTAGTTTGACTTCTAGGGTTGACCAGAGTTGACCAAGAGTTGACTTTGGTCTAGATTGACCTGTATGCATCGTAGTGCATCTTATTACAATTCTGGACTCGTTGTGACTTGTACTGCTCTATAGGGACAGACACCACTCCTCGGACAGTATATATTTGTAACACCCAGTTTCTGAAATGAGGGTAATTTTGAAATTTTGTATTTAAATTATTTAATTATGGTTTTTAAATTTAATAATATGATTTTTGGTGATATTTAATAATTTTAAAACTATTTAAATCATGACTTGTGATTTGGTGTGCAGTTAGTGAAGCCGTAGTGACTGCCTGCCCTAGAGCTTAACCATGTGGGTAGAGATTTTGTTTATTACATTTAGCTTGAGGGTATTTGGTTATCTTGAATTTATTTGAAATTATTATAATTATTTGGAATTAATATATACTATATTAAATGGTGTGATTTAATATTATTTAATTGATTTTCATGTGATTGTTAGTAGCCCCAACCTAGAATTGACCTAACCTAGGTTAGTTCTAGTTTGTCATGGTTAGACTAAGTTAGAAATTGATTTGGACATGGTTAGTCATGACTAGTTAGAATGACTAGGTTGCAACTTGATTAAGGGGGACCTTGATTTTGACCCTTGAATAAACTAGATGGGATGAGAGCCCTTAGATTGATTCTCCAAAACCCTAAACCTAGCATTGATGACCAGCCACATAGGGCACCTATCCCTATAAAATCTCTCTTGAAACTTGTGCCTCCTTCCACTCTTTCCACCATTCTAAGAACAAGGTTTGTTCCTTTGAAATTTCTTCATAGTTTATTCATTAATGGTCCATTTTCATTGAGACTTATTCCATAGTGATCTAAATTTCATTCCCCTACTGTTCATGGAGGATAATCTCAGGTTTGGACCAATTTGGAGCCATTGGCTAGCTTGAGGAGATCTCATTTTTGGGGCTTTTCCTTGTGAAGGAACACACCTAGGTAACTTTCCATTCCCTCCACCAAATCTCGATTTCCTTGCATGGTTAGGAAGCCCTAGGTGCCCTCTCTCTGTTGGTATAGGCATTGCTAGGGTTCGTGTCCAATACGTGTCCATATCGGACACGTATCAGACCATGGTCGCAAGTGTTCGACCTAATGCCTCAATAGGTTTTTCCTTACTGTTTTCTGTTTGTGTCTGAATAGGAATACTCTTTTTAGTGTCGCTTATTGGTTTCTTCGTGTCTGAGATTGGTTTTGTGTCATTTTGGAGTCGTACAGACACGCGGACACGCGGTCGTATACACGTGCGTGCGGGCAGGTGGCATGCCCCGCTGCTCGGGTAGCATTGCTCAGTGCACACGCCACTTGGACACTTGAAACTCGACACGTGTGTCGTGTCCATGACTGACACGAGGCTCCTCGAGTTTCATGAGTCCTCGTGTCGTGTCGGACACGTATTTGCACGTGCACGTGTGGTACACTGTGCGGTCCTGTGTGCACAATGTTGTGATCTCTGTTAATTCGATTTTTATAGTTTAAATTATGTTTTTTTACTTGTTATATTGATCCTAAATATCATGTAATATATATGATTAGATTTAGTTACATTCTAAATTAAGTTTTATTGGTGAATATTGGTTCGAATGGGGATTTAAGGCATGGTGTCTGATACTACTCTGATACTTTTGTTCCAGAAATTCCAACCCTTTAATTCCCTGTTTGTATATGTGTTTCTCAACTGTTTAGATTCCCCACATGTTACAATCCATGTTAACTAAGTTTTAAAGTTCAAATATAGGCTTTTGGATGTGGGAATGGAATATTAGTATTTGGGTTGGGTTCGAAAACTGTTATTAAAATTCTATTGAATTGATACTTGTTTTTTTTTCTAGTTTTGTTTGATATATCATCACCTATACATGTGCAATTTCATCATTGTAATATGGTTTACTGATTTCTTGTGTTTCTGTTGATTGGTTCATTTCAGTTCATAGATGTCAGTATAGTCCTATTTACACACATATACACCTTAATCTCTCCTTTAATCTCTATACATATTAATGTATATATGAATATATGTAAGTATGTTGTAGGCAGGTATTTGTATACACTGTGGAATTTCCAGATTTTCCCTATGCACTGTCCTGAGATTTCAGTCCCCATTGACACCACTATTCTCACATCACATGAAGACGCATGTACATGTTTTCACAACAGTCCCTATATTTCAGCCATGAAATGGCCTCACTGTCCTCTATCACACATGCATAGCCACCCCCTCACTCACCCCATATTTACACAAAACTAAAATTTGATTTGGATTATAAACCTGAAATGTGAGTACAAAATCTGAGAATGTGTGGTTTGTTTATGAACATTAACTTGAGATTTGGTTTTACTTTGTGATTTATATACAAACTGATTTTGATATGCTGTGGACTATTTTGGTTGGGTTGATACCTTACATTATAGTTCCTTCCTCTCACAAGGTAGATGTTAGGACTGTTTGTGTAAGCATGATAATAACTGTTTTCCTTTTCCCATTCTACTGTGATTTGGTTTCCTGCCTTAGCTAGATTAAATGCTAATTTTTACTTGTGGCCTTTCATTTCTTTTCACTGATTGTTTAACCTGAACACAAGTTCACATATTCCTATACCCTATACTGTCAAATTCCTGTCTAACACACTGAAATATGGGTAGATAGGTAAAACTGAATTGTTAGGCTTAAATCTGAGCTACCCCGACTCATTGCTGCATTGTTGTTCTCTTAAAAACCTGGGAATGGTAGTAGGCATTCACTATTTTTCTGAGATTTCCTTTCCTTGCATATACTGGGACTGAATCCTGATATTGATACCTGAGACACAGTTCCACACTCATAAAACTGAGCTGCCATGTTCATTACACTCCATACACACACAAGTCAAAACCTGGGAATTGAATTCCATTATTCCATGCTCTTTTGTTAACTGTTAACCTATTTTAAATGTCTGGTTATTCCTGGCAGTACACTACACATTAATTTCCCTGTTTCCAGTTCATTGCCAAAACCGGAAAATGATTCTACACTGTTTAATCGATTTCCTTTTCATTAACTATGTGTTTCCATTCCTGGGAATTTTTGTATTTGACTGAAATGAGGATTCATCATTGATTGATTGTGGAGTTGGGGTTGGTTGTGTTCAATTTCCTTAGCCTGTGACACTTGGAGTTCACTGTAAACTCAGGGAAAACCTGGGAAGAACTTGATGTTTCCCTGTGTTATGGACTGAGTTCATCCCCTTCATTATCCAATGTTGAATGTAAAAACTGTTAATTGATTTTTGCCTAAAACTGGGATGTTATACACTCTTTACTACCTTGGCACATTAGGTCCTGCCCTTCACTCACTGTTCACACCCCACATTACTGTTGTCTCACACACTCACCCTTACATGTACACACACATGTGGCTCACCCTCACATGCCTTTGGCAGTACACATGACTGAACCCTCTTTCTTTTACACACACACCCTTGTCCTCATGTGTCCCCCTCTCTTTCCCTATAGATATTTAATATATGCTCTGTGTTATACATATATCAGTTCCTATATAATATATATCATAATGTTGTACTATACATATCAATTATATATAGGAATGTGTGAAATGTATATATATTTATATATGATACTATATGATATGATATGTTATAGAGTATGGGATACCATATGACATAATATTTTATATATATGATATTATGTGATATGCTATGATATATGGGTGAAATGGTATAGTGACTATAGGATAGGTGTATTCCTAATAGACTTTTAGTCATAGCCATATTATGTGGTTATGTGAATTTGGTATGGTTAGGCATGGTATACCTAGTTGGAGTCTAGATAGACTGTTTAGGCTTGCTAGAACCTAGAATGACTTGCTAAACCTAGATTAGACTAGTTTGACCTAGTTTGACTTATAGGGTTGACCAGAGTTGACCAAGAGTTGACTTTGGTCTAGATTGACCTAGATTCATGTAGAACACATTGTAGTGCATTACATTTCTATTCTGGACTTGTTGTGACTTGTGTTGCTCTAATTAGGAGCCAGGTACCTCATCTCAGACAGTACATTTTCACAGCTATTCAGATACCAGGCGAGTACATTCTCTGATCATTTTATAACTTGCTTAGAATTATATTCCTGCTCTAGTTTACCTTATTTGATGCTGTCACGACATTATCACGGATTGATACTATATGGATCCTTGCTTGAGATGTTATCCCCCTCGGGAGCATCGGATACATTGTGCCATGTGTTTCATGTACATCGTTGTAGACCTTTAAAAATGACAGTCACGCTGAGTTGATCAGAACAAGTCCAGCAGTCACGCTGAGTTGATCAGGACAGAGTCAAAAGTCACGCTCAGTTGATCCAGACAATATTTATAAATCACACTGGAAGGCAGCTCATCATTTGTCAGAGAGTCATTATGACCGACAGCACGACAGACAAAGAATGTCTCTTCGTATGCCACGTATGCACAGAACTCGAGAGATCACCGCCGTCTGTTGCGTGACTTCCGAAATCTTCTTTAGCAAGACTCAGCCTTCGTCGAGTTGGCGTACCAAAAGGGTTTCTTGTCATTTAATGCGACTGACAAAAGTAATCACTGTTAGAGATTTTGTGTCAGTCGAGGCACATCGAATCAAGACAGCTTCTTGCCCCAAGTTTGCATGGATTTTGAAGCTTTCTACACCGAGTTTGCGTGGATTTCGTCTTCAACAAGTCTGCGTGAACTTCAACAAATTAGAGTACGTGGCAGCCATGCCACTGATCTCTCGCCTGCGTGTCCTGTAACTTACACACGACCCATGCATGATTGCCATGTGTCCAACAGTTACAGGCCACGTCCAGTAACTGCTCACAACCTTGCGTATGTTAAATCCTGCGTGATTTTTAACTAGGCACAGGCTGTGAAGACAGTTATCTTTTCAGTTATTATTTTTGAATCTATAAATAGAATTCTTTTTCTCATTCATTGTACAGATACACTGATATCTACTGTCAAAATTTTGAGAGCTTTTCTTCTTCGCATAGTCCAAGGGATAAAGCGATCGTCTTCTAGATCGGATTCCTACAGTTGTAATTTTCCCAGATACACAACAAATAAAGAGAATTTCTTTATGGAAATCAAATTGGCGACTCTGCTGGGGAAAACCATCTCCTCTTCTGAGATGGCAACAACTCAATGCAATACTTCGTCAATCGGCTCGACGAAGAAGGTGATGACGATCAAATTCGATCAACTCGCCTATGAAGAAATGCAGTGGGCTAAGGGTGGCAAGACCACTCCAGCCTCCATCACCACTGTCAAGTCGAAGGGACACTCTGTCTATGTCCCTAAGAATCAGTTGGCAGTCAATAGTGAAGTCTCTGCCACAGTGTCTACTCCTAACACTAGCAAGCACTCTACTGCAAGCACGCACACTCTTGTGCGCTCAAAGATGACAGTAATTGAAAGTCACGCTGACAGTACTGGCTCCTTAGCCAAATCTGTTCTAGCGTGCAAATTCAACCTCAAAAGTCACGCTGACAGTACTGGCTCATTAGCCAAAACTGTTCCAGCGTGCAAATTCAACTCTAAAAATCATGCTGATAGTACTGGCTCCTTAGCCAAATCTATTCCAGTGTGTAATCCTACATTCAACAGTCACGCTGACAGTACTGGCTCCTTAGCCAAATCTGTTTCAGCGTGTAATTCTAAATTCAAAAGTCACGCTAACAGCTCTGGTTCTTTAACAAAGTCTATTTCAGCGTGTATTTCATCCAAGAAGAATGGCTCTTTAGCTATCTCTTCTTCTTTACCAAGTTCTCCTAGAACTGGGGGTGGTTTTTCACACAAAGTCCCTTCGAAAAGGAATAACTCTTTAGTTGTTTCTTCTGCTCCTGTAGTTTTTACTTCAGGAACAACTTCGACTGACAATTTTGTTAGTCAAAGGAAAGGAGATAGTCTTTTGACTACTCTTCCTTCTGGACATTCTATGTCCCAAAATCCGAATGAGTCCAAGAAGAAACATTCCTCAATGTCTTCTTCTATGACTTCTTCAAATTGGGCACAGAATCTGTCCATAAAAGAGGGTCTGTTACCAACTCCTAATCAATAGGATGGTTCAACTCTTCCTTCTCTGCAAATATCCAGATCAATGGAAGGAAAACTCCATGTTTCCAAAATTAATGTGTTATCTTCTACTGATTTAAGAACAAAACTTAGTACTTCTGGTGCTAAGAAACCAGGTCAATTGGATATGAAAATAAGAGATCCAGATGCAGAGTATGCAAAAAACTATGTGGCTCATATCAATCACTCTCTGTATAATCAAGAGCCATCAAGACCCAAGAACAGGAAATATACTCCTCAATCTTCACAAACAGATTTACGAGAACATCTTCAACAGAAGAGAAGGAGTAATTCTATGACAAAAGATTATGCTGAATGTGACTTCTATCCAAGAGTCATAATTCAGTACAGATGTCAATCAATGGTTCAAGACCATGGTGATCATGAATGTGACTTCCAGCCAAGAGTCACAATGCAATGCAGATGTCAAACTAAACGACAATCTGTCTTCAATCGGATTCAGTGTGAACCTATGCCTGATGAAGATGAACCTTTGTTTGCTTCTGTCAACATGACTTCTCGGGATACTGGGGGTAGAGTTGATAGTCCAGATGGAGTATATAGAAACACCAGAGCAAGGGTCCTAGCCTCTAGTCAAAGAAATTTGATCTCCGAAATTGATTCCGAATTCCTGGGAGAATCTAACTTTCCACCTCTTCCTACTGGGGTAGTTCTCCTTTAAATGATTTTGATGCACGAAGCAGTGATTCAGAGCATACAACATCCACTAATTCATCAATAATCCCTCGTATAGTCACAACATATATGGTGGATGGAAATACTGAATTGAACAATGAACCTTCTTCTTCAGTGACTCCTCAGGACCAAAGAATTGCTTCTTTGGAACAGCAAATAAAGTCTATGGATGACACTATGAAGTCAATGTATGAACTCATGGCAACTCAATTTCAAAATCGACAAACTGTACCAGATGCCATACCAGTTGACACTGATATAAGTCCAGTACAAGTTCCTCCAACAGTACAATCCAATACTCGTGGACCAGCTCAACCAAATCCTAGTCTCTCTGGAGCTGGGGGTAGTGCTTATAATGCAGTTCCTCCTTCTAATTATTTTTTACAAGCTACAACTTTACAATCTTCTGGAGTTGTCTATGAAGAATTGAAGAATCTCAAAACTCAATTCGAGGCATTCAAACAGAAGGATGGTTTACAAAGGTTAGGCATCAAGCAACCTTATCCGATAGAATGGAAGCAAGTATCGTATCCTCCCAAATACAAGCCTTCTACTATCTCATTCTATGATGGAACCACTTCTCCAAGTCAGTTTATTAATCACTTTGAAGTGATGACTGTTCAATTGCAACCAAGTGATGCCCTCCTTACTCGGGTATTTATTGGATGTCTCAAGGGAACGGCTTATGAATGGTATAGAAGTCTCCCAGATGGGTGCATTACCTCATTTGCTGGATTCAAACAGATGTTTCTTGAACGATTCTATGAAGGGCTCAACGACATGACTATGTCTGCTCTTATTAGAATCAAGCAGAAAAATAATGAAACTATAGAGGATTACATTGAACGGTTTCGAAGAGAAGCTCTGAAGATGCCTCTTGGAACTCCTGATGCTATCACCATTGACACATGCAAATCAAACTTGTTGCCAATCATCAGCATGTGGACAGGATCCACCCAATTTCAAGACTGGCCTTCTTTCATAGTCAGTGCCAAAGCTGCAGAAATTAGTGCTGAAACCTTCAAAGGTTTAGGAGTGCAAATGACTCCTAAAGAAATAAGTCAAGGTGCTAACAATAAAAATAATGCTCACAAGGGAAAAGAAACTCTTGAAGTTAATCTTCAGAGCAAAGATGCATCAACTGTTCAAACTCCTGCCTCTACAACTCAACAATCAAGAACACCTCGCTCAAAAGAAGAATATTCTTTTGACGATGATGATGTCCTTGGTATTTTTGAATGTCTGCTGAAGGGTAATAAAATACAATTACCTGAAATCAAGAAACCTGATAAAGCTGGGAAGACAGATCATCCCAAATACTGTCCATACCACAGAATGCTGGGTCATACAATTCGTACGTGTTATGTACTGAAAGGAAAGATCCAAGAAATGATTAAGTCTGGATCTATCTCTCTTACTCCAAAAGATAAGACTGTCACTTCTAATGTCGTCTTTATGCAATTTGGAGACTTCCTTCCTCAATTTCTTGAAAGCGGGATTGTTCCTATTCCCAAGGCAACTCTTGAAATAGTGAATATTCCTCCTCCACAGTCTGAAGAATTGGTGCCAATCACTTTGGAGACTGGAGAAATCATGTGGATTCATCCTGATCTAGTGGCAAACTTTGAATCTCCTTCTCCTCAAAAGTCTAAGAAGTCTGGAAAGATTAAATCATGTCATATGACTTCTCTCGGATCTACCTCTGACGCAGAGCCAAAAGAAAAAGAAGAAGTACTTGTTAGTGCTACTCGAACGGGAAAACCTTATCTAAAGGATTATTCTAAGAATCCTGAGAATCCTACTGATATCCCTCTAGCTGCTAAAGATGCTACTAATGTCCCTTCTGAAGAAGAATCATCTACTGCACCTATTCCTTCAACTACACCAGTTGAATCTGTTCCTCCCAAGCCTACAGCTCTTGAGAAAGATAAGCAACAGGCTCGGTTTGATAAACCAATCAAGAAGTCTCCTCCTCTTGGACTTCAGAAGCCTTACAACTTCGACATTTTGGCTCAACTTGCTAATACTCCAGCTAGAATGTCTCTCTTTGAACTTCTACGTCTTTCTAAAGAGACTCGGGAGACGTTAAGTGAAGCACTTCTACAGGCTGACTCTTGTCTTGCACAATTGAAGAAACCAGATGTGGAACCTGCCACTTGCTTACATTGCAACAGTGTACTGGAGATTATCCCAAATATCACCTTTACACAAGATGACATGCTACTGAAGGATAATCGACATGACCGGCCTCTCTACTACACTGGTTATATCGATATGATGAAGATAGATCGTATCCTTATTGACCCAGGGTCTGCTATAAGCATAATGCCAAAGGGTTTATTGGATGAACTAAAAATCCCTCTTCACAAGCTCTCCAAGACGGTTACTACTATCTTGGGATTTAATCAAAGCCGAAGCGAGCCTTTGGGAAAGATTCATTTGAAGCTTCAGATAGGCGATTTCAGATCCAAAGTCACTTTCTATGTAATCGAAATTGTGGGATCCTATAATCTTCTTCTAGGGAGGCCCTTTCTTCATGAAAATAATGTGGTGCCTTCTACTCTTCATCAGTGTTTTAAATGCATTGATAGCAATGGAAGAGTTCAAAAAGAAGTTGCTGATATAAATCCCTTCCATGGGGTTGAAGCTTATTTCAATGATTCCCGAATGTAAAAGAAGAGTATACAAGGGTCATACAAGCTATGGAAAAAGAAGATGCACAAAGTGAGACTTTAATAATCCCTATTAAAGGTTGAACTACTCAGCAACAATCTCCTAAACCCTCTGAAGAAGGTTCTTTCATCATTCCAGTGAGTGGACGGATCTCTCCGTTACCTCAGTCGTCTACTCAAAATACATTGATCATTCCTGTCAGTGGGCGTACTACGGTTCCTGTATCTTCGCATGTGAAACAGGATACTCTGCTAATTCCAGTTGAAGGGAGGACTACTCTTCCATCTCAAGCTTCAAGGGAGCTCACCTCTTCTGAGCCGTTTGTTATCGATCTTAATCGAAACAAAGCTTCTTCTTCTTTTCCCCTTTAGTCATTGACTTGGCTAAAATCTCTAATGCTCAGCCTTCCTCCAATGTAAATATTGCTGTTTTACATTTAATAAAAAGTCTCCATCTTTGCAGTACGCTGATGTGTGTAATTAAGTTCATAGTTATTTACATCTGTTAGATGACTTGAACACAATAACCATAGGAGTTGTACAGACTATTCATACAGATGTGTCCCTAGAACCAATACAATCATCATACTTTCTAGTTCCCAACAGAAAGCCAGGAGACATTCCAATATTCTTTTACAAAGGGCCCCAAAGTCCTTCTGATCTAGAAGATGATAACAAAAATGATGATACTGGAAGACTACAACTACGTCGTTATAGTCAGCAATCTAAAGACATCATCAAAAATATGGGCTATGACTTCAGGACTGGCCTCAGTGATGGAAAAGGAAGAAAAATGCCTGTTCGAATTCCTCCTTTGAAATATGGAAGGACAAAATACGGATTGGGTTACATTGCTCCTACTCCTTTTATCAATATTATCCATGAAGATCCTGAATCTGACGAAGATAAGAGATCTGATTCTTCTAGTACTACTTCTTGGGATTCCGATACAAGTATCGGGGACTTCTACTGCAACATTCTGTCTTCCAACATGGTTTCTATTGACCGTTCTGAAGAAAGTGATGAAGACGAAGAAGAATTTGAAATCTCACCAGAATCAGAACAATAGGCCCAAAGGTTAGATAATCGATGGGAGTTCCGATTTGAACAAAAAGAACCTCCGACTGAAGATAAACTTGTTCAAATAGATATTGGTGAAGAGGGATCCTCCAAACCAATATTCATCAGTGAAAGTCTTTCCGAAGCTGATAAGCAAGACATGATCAAGCTCATTCGTGATTACATCGATGTCTTTGCTTGGAGTTATGAAGATATGCCAGGACTTGATCCCTAAATCGCAACTCACAAACTCAATATCTTGTCGAATGCTAAACCGGTCAAACAACAACAGCGACGATTTTGTTCAGACATTATGGATGCAATTGAAGCTGAAGTCAATAAACTCATTACCTCCGGGTTTATTAGAGAGGAACAACATCCCGATTGGGTGGCTAACATAGTCCATATTCTTAAAAAGACTGGCAAGATTAGAGTATGCATAGACTTCCGCGATCTCAATGCGGCATGTCCTAAAGACGAATTCCCTCTACCAATCACTGATGTCATGATCGATAATACCTGTGGATTTGAATGAATGTCATTCATGGATGGGTATTCTGGGTACAATCAGATTGAAATGTTTCCAGATGATGAGAAGCACACTTCTTTCAGAACGCCGATTGGTACATACTGTTATACAGTTATGCCATTCGGTCTCAAGAATGTAGGAGCAACTTATCAACGAGCTATGAGTACTATATTCCGTGAACATTTGCGGAAAACAGTCGAATGCTATGTTGATGATATTGCAGTCAAAAGTCGACAAAAGGAGGATCATATCCAAGATTTGAAGACTATTTTTAATCTAATGCGTAAGCATCAATTAAAGATGAACCCTACTAAGTCCTTCTTAGGCGTCTCTAGTGGTAAATTTCTCGGCTTCGTCATTACCACTAAAGGTATACACGTGGATCCCGAGAAGATCAAAGCCATCCAAGAGATGCATCCTCCACGCACCTTAAAAGAGCTACGAGGATTTCAAGGATGGATCGCTTATATCAGGAGATTCATCTCTAATTTATCAGGATGCTGCAGACCATTCAACAAACTTATGAAGAAAGGTGTTTCTTTTGTATGGAATGATGAATGTCAGAAAGCATTCGATGATATAAAATAATATCTGATGAGCCCACCAGTATTGGTACCTCCCATCTCAGGAATACCGTTCCTCCTATATACTCGAGCAATGAGTCATTCATTGGGTGCATTGCTTGCTCAAAAGAATCAAAATGGCCATGAACAAGCCATTTATTATCTCAGTCGCACTATGACCGGAGCTGAACCCCGATATTCACCGGTCGAAAAAGAATGTCAAGCCTTGATGTTCGCTGTCCAAAAGACACGTCATTATATCATTGGCCAGACTATTCATGTCATCTCCAGGATCAATCCTATACGGATCATGATGAAGAAACCCAGTGTTTTGAATTCTCGATTGGCTAACTGGGGAATCCTACTTGCTCAGTGTGACATGCACTATATTCCTCAGAAATCAGTCAAAGGACAAGCTTTAGCTGATTTTCTGGCTACTCATTCAATTCCAGAAAATTCAAAACTCTATGATGAAATCCCTGATGAAGTCCTAGATTCAAATCAAATTGTTGAAGAAAATCCTACTTGGCGTCTATTCTTTGACGGAACATCAAGAATTGGTCCTAATGGTGATATTGTCGCTGGAGCTGGAATCGTTCTTGTGTCACCAGAAGGTATTGCTATCCAACGAGCTTATTCTCTCGATCAACCATGTTCAAATAATGTAGCTGAATACAATGCACTACTTATTGGTCTTCAACTCGCTAAGCATCTAAATATTCAACATTTGGAAGCGTATGGGACTCTAAACTCATTGTCAATCAGATCAGGGGTACTTATAAAGTTCGCCATCAAGATCTGGTTCCTTATCATAGATCAGCTTTATCTATGGCTTTTTCGTTTGAAGAATTCTTCATTGAACATGTTAGGCGAGCATGTAACACAGAAGCTGATGCTCTAGCTAATCTTGCTGCGGTGTTAGCTATTCCAATCAGACGGCAATAGATGATTGTTGTTCGTAATCGAAAATTATTTCATCTTGAAAATAATTTGACTCTAGGACTTCCAGTTGACATTGAAGAATCAACATCTCATGACGTCAACATAACAAGAGGATTTGGATTCAGTCGTAAATCGATGTCATCTTCGTCTGATTCCAGCATAGAATTTATCTTCAGTAACTCGACCGAAAATCAGAATACGGATAAAGATTGGAGACTTCCTTTCTTGGATTTCGTATTATATGATATTCTTCCGGATGATCCGAGTGAGGCAGCATCTATCAGACGACGATCACTCAAATTCTATTACAATCATACAACAAAGACCTTATATCGTCGAGCTTATGATGGTTTACTTCTTCGATGTGTTGCTGATGACGAGGCTCAACAAATTATTCGTGAAGCACATGATGGAATCAGTGGAGCACATCAGCCTGGACCGAAACTTCAAGACCGTATTCGACGTATGGGTTATTATTGGCCTACTATGGTATCTGATGCCATAGAATATGCAAAGAAGTGCAAAGCTTGTCAAATCCATGCGGATTTTATTCATCAACCCTCGGAATTTCTACATCTGACGGTAGCATCATGGCCCTTCAAAGCTTGGGGCATGGACATTATTGGTCCGATCAATCCGCCATCATCTAAAAGCCATCGGTTTATTCTCGCAATAACCGATTACTTCTCCAAATGGGCTGAAGCCATTCCTTTAGCTGAAGTTAAGACGTCCAATGTCATCAGCTTTATTAAGCACCATGTCATCTACAGATTTGGTGTTCCTCGACGCATTATTCATGATAATGGACCACAGTTCGTCAGCCAGAAATTTACTCGATTCTGTGACGATCACCGGATCAACAATGTTGCTTCTACTGCATATAATCCGGCAGCTAACGGATTAGCAGAAGCTTTCAACAAGACTATCATCAAACTCCTAAAGAAGTTTGTCTCCACTAACAAACGTAATTGGAGTGACAAGCTCGGTGAATATTTGTGGGCTTATCGCAAGAAAGTTCGTAACGCTACTAAATGTACACCCTTCTCTCTGGTGTATGGTTGCGAAGCTGTTCTTCTATTAGAGATTCAAATTCCTTCTTTAAGGATAGCAATCGCTAATGAACTCACTGCTCAAAATAATGATCGTCTTCGACTTCAGAAATTAGAAGCTCTGGATGAAAAGCGATTATCTGCTCAACAGAATATTGAGTTTTATCAAGCAAGAATCTCAAGAGCTTTTAATAAGAAAGTCAGAGTTCGATCGTATCAAGAAGGAGAACTTGTTCTAACAGTCAGACGTCCTATGACTATGACTCATATGAGCAAGGGCAAATTTGACGCAAAGTAGGAAGGTCCCTATATCGTGAGCAGAGTTTTCTCAAATGGAGCTTATCAACTCTCAGAATTGGATGGTCGAAAAGTTTTGATGCCTATTAATGGCAAATTCCTTAAAAAGTACTATGTATAAATGTAAATGCTTGTAATCATCAGACAAATTCATGTTTAGAAATAAAATTTTTATTTTATTTTAAATCATGAATGATGGTACATGATATTAAGGAAGATCACTATCATCCTTCTTTACATTTGGACGTGGGCCACTGCCGTCCTTCTCAAAGACATGATCTGCAAAAGAGCCGAGAACTTCATTGCTGGAACCCACGAGGAACTTGCAAGCAGCCATCCTCATGGCTTCCTCTTCTTCAGACCTTCCTGGTTCGAGCAGAAAGTCCAGAATTCGTGGTGGCTTGGGTGTGGACGAACCTTCACCCGCTTCCATCTTTTTCGATTGAATCGGATCAGTAGGGCGTTCTTCAGTGCCTTTCTGAACTTTTGAGGCAGTCTCAGTCTTCTTGGATGCTTCTCCAGACGACATTTTTATGTTGAGGAATATAAGTATTCGTTCTTATCAGATTTCTGCTATATTTATAGGCATAAGTTTCTCAAACAACGAAGCGTCACATTCATTCGACGGTTTGCCCGTTCATTAATACTTGGCGGTTCGTCCATCCGACAATTCATCCGTTCATTATTTCCTAACGGTTCATCCGTTCATAATCTTCTATCAATTCATAAAGTGGGGATTCGTTATTAATCATGTTTTCATAACCTCTGAATCAATTCCGAATCTACTTACTCATTTGTTATTTTTTGACCTCTGCATAGAAATCAATCTATTTTCTTTTGATTACCTACATATTATCACGTCCATAATACCTCTGATAATATCATATACTCTAGAACAGAAAAGAAGATTTTATTATCTATTATGTCCACAATTCATCCACAAATACAAGTTATTGAGCATAGAAGAATTATCATTTCCATTCTCATTTTACCACAAAAAGTCTATTACATTTTCTTAGACTTTCTTACAGATCATAATGGAAATCTATTACAATCTTGGATTTTCATTCTACACCACAACAATAACCTAATAGAGATATATCTTCTTCTTTGGATCTTCTCCGTCGGATCTTCTACGTCAGGTTCGTTGTTGGTGGCAGTTCCTGACTGTCTGGGTCCCAGTCACGACCAGATCAGCAGGAATCAAACTCTGGTCTTCTCTCTCAGACGAGAGGAGAAACACAGAGTATGGCAGCCCGAAGTCGTGGTGCTGCCAATACAATTGGTGGATTGGGGGTAACCCCTCAAGGAAGATAGGAATGTATTCCATATTGGAATACAATTCCTAGTTCTGCCTTGAAAGAAACTCTACTACCCGATTTCTCGGGGTAGAGTTGACTCCACCATCCAACTCTCGTGTATAAAGGCTCTTCCTACCATCTGAGGAAGACCCTTCTATCCTACGAAGAGTTCTGAGTTGTCTGATTTACGCGTCAAAAGCGTATGAGCTCCCTGATGTAGATGTCAGCAGGATATTCTCCACAGCATCCACATCACCAATGCCAGTTCTGAAGAAAATTTTCAGCCAAGTTTCTGCAGAAAGCATCAAGGAGAAAAGATCAACAGAAATCATTCAGCGTGCATTTATCAAACAGAGACATGCGTGTATTGTTCAAATCAGAAAAATTATTTGGCACGCACTGGCTGGTCAAGCGTATATTGTTCAAATCAGAAAAAGCCTATCTTCAACAGCAACAAAATAGTACACGTACTACACTAACTTACCTTCAAGTTTGGTGCTAAGGATTGGCACATTCATGTTTGATACAGTGCACAGAAGTCGAACATTAGAAAACATTGCTTTCCTGTTTGAGAATAAAATCTCCCAAAAATTTCATTCTCAGAGAAGAAGAAGAAGAATGGGGGATGAGTATCTGTGAAACTCAGCTACCTATTTAAAGGACGAAGTACAAGCCTATTCTTGGAAAGGATCCGCATAAATAGCGCTCGTAAATCGTGGAATGAGCATCACGTGTACTTTGGAAGACAGTGCAACATTAAAAATAGTCAAAGAGTGCTAATTAATATTCTTTATTAAGGCACGCAGATCAAACACAAAAGTTGTACTTCATTTTTCAAGACAGGCACTGATGGCCTTACAAAAGACAAAATAAAAAGTGCAACAAAAGCATAAAAGTCACGCTCTATTTTCCAGAGCGAATGAGCTTGGTGCCTAGTTCTTCTACGCTCTTAACTCCCAGGCGGTGCAACAGAGCCTTAAACATTTCACGCTGCTCTGCGAAGCTGCGTCCATCAGAAGGAGACGAGCCATCCAGGCCAAAATAGCTCAAGAAATTCTTGGCTAGTTGCATGGGGTCATCTTTGAGCTCGAAGAGAAGGGGCTCCGGCTCTTCACCCCCAAAAGTGGGGTCACCATGGGAACAAAAGCCCAACTTGCGTGCTTCTTCTTCAGCTTCTTCCTTTGGTGTCATGTTGACGTAAGATGAAGATTAAAAAATAAATCTTCTTCCTGTTTATATAACAAAACTCGCGGGCGGTTCATATTCCACCATAAATTGGATGCAATCAGTCTCGGAGAACGAAGAGTCATTATGACATTTAATAAGTTCATTTGGGTGTTTTCGAAGAACTTCGAAGTCTTTTCGACTTTTGAAAAATTTAAAGTCATCTCAGCGTGACTGATTCCATTTTATCATCTCTATTTTCAAAGTATTTCGAAATAATTTATCATTTTTCGAAAACTTTGAAGGGGGTTTTGTAGACCTTTAAAAATGACAGTCACGCTGAGTTGATCAGAACAAGTCCAGCAGTCACGCTGAGTTGATCAGGACAGAGTCAAAAGTCACGCTCAGTTGATCCAGACAATATTTACAAATCACGCTGGGAGACAGCTCATCATTTGTCAGAGAGTCATTATGACTGACAGCATGACAGACGAAAAATGTCTCTTCGTATGCCACATATGCACAGAACTCGAGAGATCACCGCCGTCTGTTGCGTGACTTCCGAAATCTTCTTCAGCAAGACTCAGCCTTCGTCGAGTTGGCGTACCAAAAGGGTTTCTTGTCATTTAATGCGACTGACAAAAGTAATCACTGTCAGAGATTTTGTGTCAGTCGAGGCACGTCGAATCAAGACAGCTTTTTGCCCCAAGTTTGCGTGAATTTTGAAACTTTCTACACCGAGTTTGCGTGGATTTTGTCTTAAACAAGTCTGCATGAACTTCATCAAATTGGAGTACGTGACAGCCATGCCACTGATCTCTCGCCTGCGTGTCCTGTAACTTACACACGACCCATACATGATTGCCATGTGTCCAACAGTTACAGGCCACGTCCAGTAACTGCTCACAACCTTGCGTATATTAAATCCTGCGTGATTTTTAACTAGGCACAGGCTGTGAAGACAGTTATCTTTTCAGTTATTATTTTTGACTCTATAAATAGAGTTTTTTTTCTCATTCATTGTACAGATACACTGATATCTACTGTCAAAATTTTGAGAGATTTTCTTCTTCGCATAGTCCAAGGGATAAAGCGATCGTCTTCTAGATCGGATTCCTACAGTTGTAATTTTCCCAAATACACAACAAATAAAGAGAATTTCTTTATGGAAAACAATCGTGTATTTCTCGCTCTCCTGTTATCCATGTTTATCATGTGCTTCATGCTCGTTCGTGCTTGCTTGTGTACTCTCATGTGCTATCATAATCGGTCGTGTTTCCCATGAATCTCATGTATAACCTATATTTCAAGTGCACCCTTCGTGGGCCTTCGTGTGGAATTCATGTGCACTCAATTCTCTGAGCCGTGAATACTTCATGTATACCCATCTATGGGCTTCATGTAAAAATCATGTGCGTAACATAACCTGTCTGGATCCTTGTGTATTGATTGGGGGCTTGGGGGAGTATAAATAGTCATGTGAACAATTCCAAAGTAGAATAGCCATGTACACCTCTTTAGTATAGCCATGTGCAAATCAAGCCGTTCACATGTCGACTTTGTACTCTAAATCACTAGTCACTGGTAGCTCTCTATTTATAGTAGATATTTCTATTACAGTTCTCTTCCTGTTTATATCATGTATCTTCTTTCAGTTTCATGTATCGTACTCTCTTGCATGTTTATATTTTCTAACCTGTTATGATCTGCGTGAGATGTATTGTACTCGCTTCCGTCCTGACTGGACCTGTTGAAAATTTTACAGAGGATGATGAGGAACCCTGCACCCCTTACTTTGGAGCTTGTCTAGATGACACTCGCGACCTGGACCCCTAGGGAGGTTCAGGCAGCTACTGAGGATGGCACCCTTGCTTAGTGTAGATAGCTTAGCCTGTTCTCTTTTCATGTATAGTTGTTGTTTTATTTCCAGAGTTGTATATTCTTAGAGATATTGGACTGGTAGATGGTGAGATTGTTATTCTTCTGTTGTGCCTCAGTTGAGGAGTTCTTATCTATTTCCATTCGTGCTACATTCTACCTTAGTTTGTGATTGAGTTGTACCTCTGTGTTGGACTCCTTTTGGAGAGTATTACATGTTAGCTAGTTATAGTTCATGACCTAGAACAGCGTTCTACCGTCGACACTGCGGCGTAGGCTGGGCGCTGTTACATACTCGTACCCTCACGACGGGTGCGGGTCATGACATGTTTTTAGTGGTGGCCCATGCAGGTCGAGTTTGTGTAGTGGTATTCGAACTAGAGTACCACTACAGCCTGCAGTAGTATTTGGAGTTATTTTCGAGGTACTCAATCACATTAGGAAAAACTCTAACTGGATTCCTGCCATCTAAATTTCTGTTGAAATTTACTTCCTTGGATAACTGTCCTCCCTTGAATTATCGATTCTATCTCAGTATTGATTCCTTGTTTGATCTGTCTCCAGGATGGTGATTGAGACACGATCGCATCGCTCTGGCCCAGCAGACGTTGGTGAGAGGCCTACCACCCCTCACCCGATTGTGGATGCTGGGACCACGACACCCCCTATTTCTGCTCATATAGGAGCTTCTGCAGCTTTTGGGAGTGCACCTCCACCTGTCCGGAGGTCTTCTCCCGTCATCCCAGATCTGTACCAACAGCAGTTACCTTCAGGGACAGTGGATGCAGCTCAGATGTTTGCCCTTTTTTATCAGTTCTTGGAGTCTCAGCGACAGATACAGCAGAGCCAGTCTGCTGATATCCGACAGAGCATGCAGGATACTCATCAGTTAGTCAGGACGACAGTAGAGCTAGTGGCTGCTCAGCCACAGGGAGGTCAGATGCAGCCGTATCAGCCGAGGACTCCAGACATCCAATCCTTCAAGAAGATGGGACCCCGAGATTTCAAGGGTACAGAGGGCATCATATACGCTGACGATTGGATAGAGTATATTGAGGAGATATTCAGATTAGCACAGATACCAGCAGGATTGCAGATCGAGACATCCGCCAGTCAGATGTAGGACTTGGCCCGTACTTGGTACCAGACGGACCCGAGGGTTGGTACAGCCGGTCAGACTTGGGCAGCATTCAAGAAATTCCTGATATAGCTCTCCGTGCTCTGGAGGTGCAGTTCGAGAGTTTGGTTCAGGGGAACCAGACCGTTGAGGAGTATGCTCGAGAGTTCAGCCGTTTGAGCAGATTCATCGAGGATCTTACCGAGGTCGGAAAGGCGAAAAAGTTCCGCAGGGGTTTGATCAGGGAAATTAAGTCGTATACCAAGAGCGACCGCGATGCCACTTTCGAGCAGATTCTAGTAGGAGCCATGACAGAGGAGGACGATCTTGGACTGAAGGAGAAGAGGAGGCTAGATACTCAGGAAGCCAGTAGTAGTGCGGGCCCGGCCAAGAGGCCCCACCTATAGATTCAACAGCAGGTGCCCCATTTGCAGAGTCAGCAGCAGTATCCGCAGCAAATGCTACCTCTGCAGTTTCAGCAGCAGTACCAGCAGCTAGGGTCTACCTCCAACCGCGGCAGTTTTAGGACCGTGTACCCTTTCAACAGACGGAGCAGCCACAGAGGCAGCAGCAGGCCCTGGAACAGCAGCTCATTATTATTTGTCCCTTCTGTAAGAGACCAGGGCATGGTTGGGGCAAATGTCGGAAGAGGTTGGGCAGATGTTTGCTTTGCGAAGGATCCGATCATCGTCTAAGAGAGTGTCCCGAGACATCAGGACAGACAGTTCAGGGAGCAGGAGCTAGGGCTACGGTAGACCAGCAGACGGGATTACCCTTACCGACTCAGCAGCAGAGATATATGCTGCATCAGCGGCAGGCCAGAGGAGGCCAGCGAGGGCGAGCTTTCGCCAGGACAGTCGAGGATGCTCAGGCCAGTAGAGATCTTGCTGCAGGTTCCGATCTATTCAAATTTCATTCTGCAATTGCCTCTCATACTTCCTTGAAATTTTGATTCTTTCTGTTCCTTGTTGATTATCAATTCTGTCCTGTTGATTCTTGTGTTATGTTTGATTCCTTCTGAAATTAATCATATGGGCTAGGTCACCTTGATTATGGAATCGAGAATCCTCGATGGTCATATTTAGCTGGCATAGTGAGGATATATAGTCAGACTTAGGACGTATTTCTCGGGTGTGGGAATTTAAGGTTTTCGCTGCCAAGCATGCGGCAACGCGAAAATTTTAAATACCATGATTCTAGAGATATGTGCCTTGGTCGAGGACTCTGTGATTTTGGACAGACGCATATGATTATCTGACGGTATGAGTGAGACTTTGATTGTGGGGTGTTTGACCTAGAAGGACTGCTACCATCTTAATTTCGAGGACGAAATTTTTATAAGGTGGGTAGGATTGTAACACCAAGTTTCTGAAATGAGGTTAATTTTGAAATTTTGTATTTAAATTATTTAATTATGGTTTTTAAATTTAATAATATGATTTTTGGTAATTTTTAATAATTTTAAAACTATTTAAATCATGACTTGTGATTTGGTGTGCAGCTAGTGAAGCCGTAGTGACTGCCTGCCCTAGAGCCTAACCATGTGGGTAGAGATTTTGTTTATTACATTTAGCTTGAGGGTATTTGGTTATCTTGAATTTATTTGAAATTATTATAATTATTTGGAATTAATATATACTATATTAAATGGTGTGATTTAATATTATTTAATTGATTTCCATGTGATTGTTAGTAGCCCCAACCTAGAATTGACCTAACCTAGGTTAGTTCTAGTTAGTCATGGTTAGACTAAGTTAGAAATTGATTTGGTCATGGTTAGTCATGACTAGTTAGAATGACTAGGTTGCAACTTGATTAAGGGGGACCTTGATTTTGACCCTTGAATAAACTAGATGGGATGAGAGCCCTTAGATTGATTCTCCAAAACCCTAAACCTAGCATTAATGACCAGCCACATAGGGCACCTATCCCTATAAAATCTCTCTTGAAACTTGTGCCTCCTTCCACTCTTTCCACCATTCTAAGAACAAGGTTTGTTCCTTTGAAATTTCTTCATAGTTTATTCATTAGTGGTCCATTTTCATTGAGACTTCTTCCATAGTGATCTAAATTTCATTCTCCTACTGTTCATGGAGGATAATCTCAGGTTTGGACCAATTTGGAGCCATTGGATAGCTTGAAGAGATCTCATTTTTAGGGCTTTTCCTTGTGAAGGAACACACCTAGGTAACTTTCCATTCCCTCCACCAAATCTCGATTTCCTTGCATGGTTAGGAAGCCCTAGGTGCCCTCTCTCTGTTGGTATAGGCATTACTAGGGTTCGTGTCCAATACGTGTCCATATCGGACACGTATCAGACCATGGTCGCAAGTGTTCGACCTAATGCCCCAATAGGTTTTTCCTTACTGTTTTCTGTTTGTGTTTGAATAGGAATACTCTTTTTAGTGTCGCTTATTGGTTTCTTCGTGTCTGAGATTGGTTTTGTGTCGTTTTGGAGTCGCACAGACACGCGGACACGCGGTCGTATACACGTGCGTGCGGGCAGGTGGCATACCCCGCTGCTCGGGTAGCATTGCTCAGTGGACACGCCAGTTGGACACCTGAAACTCGACACGTGTGTCGTGTCTATGACTGACATGAGGCTTCTCTAGTTTCATGAGTCCTCGTGTCGTGTCGGACACGTATTTGCACGTGCACGTGTGGTACACTGTGCGGTCCTGTGTGCACAATGTTGTGATCTCTGTTAATTTGATTTTTATAGTTTAAATTATGTTTTTACTTGTTATATTGATCCTAAATATCATGTAATATATATGATTAGATTTAATTACAAGCTAAATTAAGTTTTATTGGTGAATATTGGTTCGAATGGGGATTTAAGGCATGGTGTCTGATACTACTCTGATACTTTTGTTCCAGAAATTCCAACCATTTAATTCCCTGTTAGTATATGTATTTCTCAACTGTTTAGATTCCCCACATGTTACAATCCATGTTAACTAAGTTTTAAAGTTCAAATATAGGCTTTTGGATGTGGGAATGGAATATTAGTATTTGGGTTGGGTTCGAAAACTGTTATTAAAATTCTATTGAATTGATACTCGTTTTTTTTCCAGTTTTGTTTGATATATCATCACCTATACATGTGCAATTTCATCATTGTAATATGGTTTACTGATTTCTTGTGTTTCTGTTGATTGGTTCATTTAAGTTCATAGATGTCAGTATAGTCCTATCTACACACATATACACCTTAATATCTCCTTTAATCTCTATACATATTAATGTATATATGAATATATGTAAGTATGTTGTAGGCAGGTATTTGTATACACTGTGGAATTTCCAGATTTTCCCTATGCACTGTCCGGAGATTTCAGTCCCCATTGACACCACTGTTCCCACATCACATGAAGACACATGCACATGTTTTCACAACAGTCCCTACATTTCAGCCATGAAATGGCCTCACTGTCCTCTATCACACATGCATAGCCACCCCCTCACTCACCTCATATTTACACAAAACTGAAATTTGATTTGGATTATAAACCTGAAATGTGAGTACAAAATCTGAGAATGGGTGGTTTGTTTATGAACATTAACTTAAGATTTGGTTTCACTTTGTGATTTATATACAAACTGATTTTGATATGCTGTGGACTGTTTTGGTTGGGTTGATACCTTACATTGTAGTTCCTCCCTCTCACATGGTAGATGTTAGGACTGTTTGTGTAAGCATGAGAATAACTGTTTTCCTTTCCCCATTCTACTGTGATTTGGTTTCCTACCTTAGCTAGATTAAATGCTAATTTTTACTTGTGGCCTATCATTTCTTTTCACTGATTGTTTAACCTGAACACAAGTTCACATATTCCTATACCCTACACTATCAAATTCCTGTCTAACACACTGAAATATGGGTAGATAGGTAAAACTGAATTGTTAGGCTTAAATCTGAGCTACCCCGACTCATTGCTGCATTTTTATTCTCTTAAAAACCTGGGAATGGTAGTAGGCATTCACTATTTTTCTGAGATTTCCTTTCCTTGCATATACTGGGACTGAATCCTGATATTGATACATGAGACACAGTTCCACACACATAAAACTGAGCTGCCATGTTCATTACACTCTATACACACACAAGTTAAAACCTGGGAATTGAATTCCATTGTTCCATGCTCTTTTGTTAACTGTTAACCTGTTTTAAATGTCTAGTTATTCCTGGCAGTACACTACACATTAATTTCCCTGTTTCCAGTTCATTGCCAAAACCTGGAAATGATTCTACACTGTTTAATCGATTTCCTTTTCATTAACTGTGTGTTTCCATTCCTGGGAATTTTTGTATTTGACTGAAATGAGGATTCATCATTGATTGATTGTGGAGTTGGGGTTGGTTGTGTTCAATTTCCTTAGCCTGTGACACTTGGAGTTCACTGTAAACTCAAGGAAAACCTGGAAAGAACTTGATGTTTCCCTGTGTTATGGACTGAGTTCATCCCCTTCATTATCCAATGTTGAATGTAAAAGCTGTTAATTGATTTTTGCCTAAAACTGAGATGCTATACACTCTTTCCTGCACCTTAACCTTGGCATATTAGGTCCTGTCCTTCACTCACTGTTCACACCCCACATTACTGTTGTCTCACACACTCACCCTTACATGTACACACACATGGGGCTCACCCTCACATGCCTTTGGCAGTACACATGACTGAACCCTCTTTCATTCACAAACACACACCCTTGTCCTCATGTGTCCCCCTCTCTTTTCCTATAGATATTTAATATATGCTCTGTGTTATACATATATCAGTTCCTATATAATATATATCATAGTGTTGTACTATACATATCAATTATATATAAGAATGTGTGAAATGTATATATATTTATATATGATACTATATGATATGATATGTTATAGAGTATGGGATACCATATGACATAATATTTTGTATATATGATATTATGTGATATGTTATGATATATGGGTGAAATGGTATAGTGACTATAGGATAGGTGTATTCCTAATAGACTTTTAGTCATAGCCATATTATGTGGTTATGTGAATATGGTATGGTTAGGCATGGTATACCTAGTTGGAGTCTAGATAGACTGTTTAGGCTTGCTAGAACCTAGAATGACTTGCTAAACCTAGATTAGACTAGTTTGACCTAGTTTGACTTATAGGGTTGACCAGAGTTGACCAAGAGTTGACTTTGGTCTAGATTGACCTAGATTCATGTAGAACACATTGTAGTACATTACATTTCTATTCTGGACTTGTTGTGACTTGTGTTGCTCTAATTAGGAGCCAGGTACCTCATCTCGGACAGTACATTTTCACAGCTATTCATATACCAGGCGAGTACATTCTCTGATCATTTTATAACTTGCTTAGAATTATATTCCTGCTCTAATTTACCTTATTTGATGCTGTCACGACATTATCACGGATTGATACTATATGGATCCTTGCTTGAGATGTTATCCCCCTCGGGAGCATCGGATACATTATGCCATGTGTTTCATATACATCGTATATTCCTCGCTCTCTTGTTATCCATGTTTATCATGTGCTTCATGCTCGTTCGTGCTTGCTTGTGTACTCTCATGTTCTATCATGATCGATCGTATTTTCCATGAATCTCATGTATAATCTATATTTCATGTGCACCCTTCGTGGGCCTTCGTGTGGAATTCATGTGCACTCAGTTCTCTGAGCCTCGTGAATACTTCATGTATACCCATCTATGGGCTTCATGTGAAAATCATGTGCGTAACATAACCTTTCTGGATCCTTGTGTATTGATTGGGGGCTTGGGAGAGTATAAATAGTCATGTGAACAATTTCAAAGTAGAATAGCCATGCACACCTCTTTAGTATAGCCATGTGCAAATCAAGTCATTCACATGTCGACTTTGTACTCTAAATTACTAGTCACTGGTAGCTCTCTATTTATAGTAGATATTTCTATTACAGTTCTCTTCCTGTTTATATCATGTATCTTCTTTCAGTTTCATGTATCGTACTCTCTTGCATGTTTATATTTTCTAACCTGTTATGATCTACGTGAGATGTATTGTACTCGCTCCCGTCCTGACTGGACCAGTTGAAAATTTTATAGAGGATGATGAGGAACCCTGCACCCCTTACTTTGGAGCTTGCCTAGATGACACTCGCGACCTGGACCCCTGGGGAGGTTCAGACAGCTACTGAGGGTGGCACCCTTGCTTAGTGTAGATAGCTTAGCCAGTTCTCTTTTCATGTATAGCTGTTGTTTTATTTCCAGAATTGTATATTCTTAGAGATATTGGACTGGTAGATGTTGAGATTGTTATTCTTCTGTTGTGCCTCAGTTGAGGAGTTCTTATCTATTTCCATTCGTGCTACATTCTACCTTAGTTTGTGATTGAGTTGTACCTCTATGTTGGACTCCTTTTGGAGAGTATTACATGTTAGCTAGTTATAGTTCATGACCTAGAACAATGTTCTACCGCCGACACTGCGGCGTAGGCTGGGCGCTGTTACATACTCGTAGCCTCACGGCGGGTGCGGGTCGTGACAATATTCTACAGATTCACCAGATACAGGCAAGTACATTCTCTGGTAGTTCTTTCATTTACTTGTCAATTACTGTACTTCAGTTCTAGATAGTTTTATGTGATTCTTACAACACGTATGGATATTTCTGGATTCATGTATGCGACACACATACCATCTGTCTGGCCTCTATTTTCTGGAACCACTACTGGCATCACCTTCTGGAATCACTACTGGAACCACCTACTGGAATCACCCTAGAATCTTTTGCTGGTATCATTATATTTGGCTAGACTCATCCCGATTTCTCGTGTCGTGTTTTAAATTCACTTCTACTTGCTGGACGGGAAAATATTGGAATAGGCATGTGAACATACCCAAATACTGGAACCATTCCCTTGGAATTATACTGGAATGATAGCCACCTCACACCCGGCCAGGTGTGTGATGTGCCGTATTACCTACAGCCGTTTACATGTCAATTCTAATATTTTAAAACACACTGTTAGAGTATAGACTGGACTCACCCTGGAACCTTTGATCACATACTGGACTTACCTTATACCGGACTCATCTTGTACTGGAACCACCTGGTATCAGATTCATGTTGTCTGGATTTACTTGGGTTATACTTGTTTATATTTACATACTAGACTTATATCATGTTGCTCTAGTTCATCTAGTTTCTATTACAGTCCTTATTGCTATGTTTCTTCTCTTATTTTTACTTACCTTACTTTCCTTGCATCGTAACTGTTTCTCTATACCATCACCTGTATACAAACTGCCATATTTTATCAATAAAACTGTTTATAACTCCTTTATAGTTCTCTGTCATTTAATTAGGATTTCTTGATGAGTTGTACTCGGTCCTGTCCTGACTGGACCTGTTAAAATTTTACAGATGATTGCCCTGAGGATACATGCCTTACATATTATGGACCCGGAGACGGGATGACTACCTTTGGCCTCGACACTCAGGAGTGATCGGGATTTAGTTTAGTAGATTAGCATCTGTTCCATGTTGAACTTGTTATAGAAGTTTTGAGACTTGTGTAGTATTTGAGATTTGTTGAGAGTTGTTATTATTTTAGTAGTTGTTCTTCTATTCTTAGTTTAATTCTTCTGTGTTTATCTTATCGTGCTTAGCCTGTGATTGAGTTCAATATCTTATACTTGTCCTCCGTTCGGAGTTGATCATGATGAGTACATTATATATTACGTGAGTTGCAGGTTAGATAGTAACCTAGGACAGCGCTCTACCGCCGACACTGCGGCGTAGGCTGGGCGTCGTTACGTACTCGTACCCTCATAGTGGGTGCGGGTCGTGACACGTTTTTAGTGGTGGCCCATGCAGGTCGAGAGTCGTATTAGTACGATATCGTGGTAGTACGACGACTTAGCTGTACTGCTGCGAGCCTGCGATAGAATTGAGAGATAGGCTTTAATGGAGAGGTACTCAATCACAGGTAAGAAAAATTCTGCTTCAATTCATGCCATCTACATATCTTACTGACTTGTCTTCTTTGCAATAAACTGTCCTCCTTTGATTTTATCGATTCTTGCTCAGTATTGACTTCCTTTTCGATCTGTCTTCAGGATGGTGGAGACACGATCACATCGCTCTGGTATAGTAGCCGCTGTAGAGGGGTATGTCACCTCTCACCTTCAGCAGCTAGCTCCTGGTACCGCAGCCCCAGTCATGCCTGCTGGGGTGGATGTTTCAGCAGCTTTTGGAGATCCATCAGCTGGGGTGGGTGTTCCACTAGCTGGGAGGCAGAGTCCGGTGTCTTCTGAGATCCTTCCACCGTAGCAGCCTCCACATGCGGGGATGGTAGATACTGCTCATCTATTTTCTTTCGTGGAGAGGATTTTGGCATCTCACCAACAGCAGCAGCAGTGACAGACTGCCAATTATCGTCAGGGGATTGACGAGGCCCACCAGATGGTTCGTACTACAGTAGAGATGGTGACAGCTCGGGGGGAGCAGCAGTAGCCTTACCGGAAGGAGAAGGACATCCAGGACTTTCAGAAGATGCATCCTAGAGAGTTCCTGGGCACTGAGGGCATCCATTTTGTAGACGATTGGATCGAGCACATCGAGAAGATATTTCGACTGGCGGAGATACCAGCTCGACTCCATATCGAGGCAGCGGGCAGTCAGATGCAGGACTTAGCCCGTGCGTGGTACCAGACAGACCCCGCGGTGGGAGTTGAAGGCCAGACTTGGGCCCAGTTCAAGGAGCTGTTTAAGGAGCAGTTCTTTCCTAATGTGGCCTTGGGAGGTATAGAGGCACAGTTTGAGAGCCTGGTTCAGGGGAACCAGTCAGTAGCTGAGTATGCTGGGGAGTTTTGTAGATTGGCCCGGTTCATAGATGACTTGACTGAGAAGACGAAGGCGAGGAAGTTTTACCGAGGCTTGATTAGAGAGGTTCGGTCGCTGACTAAAAGCGATCGGAATGCTACCTATGTGGAGATATTTTCTGGGGCTATGGCAGCGGAGGACGACCTAGGGTCGAAGCTGAAGAGGGGTCGGGACTCCCACGGTGGTAGCAGCGGTGGAGGCCAGGCCAAGAGGCCTCACGTGCAGATTCAGCAGGCACAGGCACCAGTGAGAGTGCAGCAGGCACAGCATCAGCATAGAGGACAGGACCACGAGGTGCCGACTTATGCCTACTGCAGGAAGGCAGGGCATGTTTGGAAGTCTTGTAGGAGGAGGCTGAAGGTTTGTCTATTTTGTGGGTCTGGTGCTCATAAGATGATAGATTATCCGGCTGCACCTCCTTATGAGGGAGCTAGGCCACCTGTAGCTCAGCAACAGAGGGGTAGAGCTTTTGTGATGGCGATCGAGGAGACCGACGCTGCAGGTGATAGGTTAGCAGGTTTGTCCTTCTTATTCTTCCTCCCTACTTTTCTGTGTGATTCCCTTAGTACCTGCCAGAATATTGTTTGTGATTGCTAGATAGTGTAGCTATCCTGTACGAGACTGTAGAATCACGACCAGTAAGATTTTGTTTGCATAATTATCTCTTGACCTTGATTGTTTGGGTTTGACCTAGAAGGGGTGCGACCATTTTAATTTTGAGGACAAAATTTTTATAAGGTGGGTAGGATTGTAACACCGAGTTTTCCAGATGAAGGTATTTTTGAAATTTTATAATTATAATTATTATTTAATGATGTTTATTTCATATTATGATTTTAGTGAGTTTTAATGATTTTTAGTAGAATTGATTTTGGGCCTATAGTTGACTTTGACTAGCGTTGACTAGAAGACTAACCTAGTGACTAACCTAGGTTAAGACCCCTTGGTTAGGTTAAGTAAACTTAGTTTGACCTAATTTAGTGAAGTTTAAGTCAGTGGAACTTGTTTTGAGAGATTGGAGTTGATTTGACTAATATGGCTTATTACTTCATAAATCATGATTAATGACTTGACTTATAGCCCATAGGCCCACACCATGGACCAAACCTAAACCTAATCAGCCCATGGCAACCACTATTGATCATTTCCCCTATTTAATCTCCTCCTAGAATTTAGGGTTAGCCTCCATTGGAATTTGTGCAAGTTTTGGAAGAGGTGAGTCTCCATCTTTCTAAAATCATAGGAAATCCATTTCAACTCCAGTTTCCTTCAAATTAATTGCATTAGGACCTAATTCTTCTGTTATTTCTGTTTTTGTAAGAATATTTCAGAATAGGATCAATTTGTGGGAGTTTTTAAGGCTGGGAGAACCATTCCATTTGAGGCTTTTGTGAGCTTTGCACATCAATAGGTATAATCCATTCTAACCCATGAAATTCCTGTTTAATTGCATTTCTAGGATGCCCTAGCCCTAACCTAACTCTAGGAATAGGAATCCCCATATGTTGTGTCCATTTCGTATCCTAACAGGACACGTATCAGTGTCATGTTTGATGTGTTTGATGTAATGCCTCAACCAACATTTTGTTCTAATTTCTGAAATATTTTTGAATGGAATTTTAGTCTTAGGGCTTGCTTAATGATTTTTGCTTTTATTTCCTATCATGTCATGTCCACATGGGGACACGAACACACGGGGACTAAAAAACTTGCTGTGTCCTGCATCATGGGGTCGATAACTCCCGACACAGGACACGTAGACACGCCATTTTTGGCGAGGATGATGAGGCATAGACTGACATCATCCTCCCAAAAGATGGGAGCTTGGGGTTGCGTGTGCGAGGAGAAATCCTTCTCGTACTGGCCGCACTGGCTGCACGCGCGTGCTGTGCACGCTTGGGTTTTCGCCACTGACACGCACTTTTGTTTCAGACACGGGGACACGGGGACGCGATGCAGGATGACATGTTTGCAGCCCTATGTGGGGCGAACACACGGGCACGATTACGAGTCGTGTCGTGCCCTGTATCGCACGTGGGACACGTGTGCACACGTGCACGACGCAGCCTGTGCACAGAGTGTCTATGCATAATTTGAGGCTAGGACACACCGTGTCCGGCTCTAGGGTGACATGAAGAGTTCCTGGGACACGTGCACATGTGTATGATGTGTTACCGACTTTAAATTTATCAATTTATCAATTTATCATGATTTTGATTCAAAATTGGATTTTTTTTCTCATTTGACTGATACGAGTATCAGTCTGTGTATCCGAAATTCCATTTTCCTGTTTTAAAACTAATATTGATGTAAATTTTCCATGTTTAATTCCTGTACAATTGTGTTATTTTACTGCTAGGTTGGTTACATTTTCGATTTGGGATGATGTCAAAGAAAAATGGATTCAATTTGGCTTTGGGTATCTTGTGAACTGTCAATGTATCTTGGATTCATGATTTTGACTGTTGTTTTCCTGAGATTTTAAATTGGACTAAAACTGATGACACACTGAAATGATTCCTGAGATTAATAAAGGGATTTTTTTACTGATATGTGTAGGTTAAACTATGATAGGTTGGTTCAGTTTGGTTAGATGTTAAATTGTATTGTTTTCTCAAAACTGAGAATTGAAACATGAGGATTCCTTCCTATATGAACTGCCAGTTATTCTCAGTTTGGTTTGGTGTATCACTGTCAATAGCCATGTCCAATTCAGTTCACTGAAATGAGGTTTGGGTTTTGAATGAAATGTTCAAACTGATACTTGTTCTCAGTTTAAGTGTCAATATGGGTTAAATTGTTGAATGAAAAATCTGAAAATTCATTATAGGACTGTTGAATGGTTTTTTTAAGTGTTCATGAGTTTGTTTAAAACTGAGATTAGAGGGAATGACTGATCCAGTTTTTCCTGTGATTCCTCTCTGAAATTTGATTCGGTTTGTTGTGATAATTCATCACGTGTTGCACTGAATTTGTGAGGAGAATGGGGTTTCAATTTGGGCTTGAAACCCAAGGCTAGGCTATCCTTGTTCTCAGGAATTTTTTTAAGATTTAATGTGTTTTTTTAAACTGTTTTTCCTAATGTTTATTGCAAGCTAAATTACATATATGTGTTGAGTACTAGTCTCATGGTGGTTTCACATTGGCATGGGAAATTGGGTTTTGATTTGGTTTTGAACTGTTATTCAGATTTCTCATCACTGTTTCCTCTACACACACAGGCCTCACTATCCTACCACACACACACACACATGCCTCACTAGTTCACACACCCTCATCCACTTGACACTCAAGCCTAACACTCTCACATCCCCACTAGCACACACACAAGTTCTCACACCTATGTATAACCCTCTTCACCCATACACTAGTAAATATATATGTCACTCTCTCACATACCATATGACACACACACACTCTTGTATATGACGCTCACATGTCTATCACACACAAGCCCACATGCCCTCACTCTCACTCATGACACACACACACACCTTGAATATTCACATGTTTCCCCTTTCACTCTTTTCAGATATATATATATATATATATATATATATATATATATATATATATATATATATATATATATAGGTTCCTATAGATAATGTTGTGTGTTAATGTATATGTATGATATAAGGTACTATATATTATGATATAGGGTATGGGTGATATTGTATAGTGGCTATAGGTTATGTATTTCAAGTTATATTATATAGCCTTGTCAATGTGTGTTTTTAGATATTAATGTGTGTATCCTATATTAGATTATATATATATATATTGGGTGCATTATAGTTAGGCTTATAGAGTGACATGTAGGTGAGTTATGGGTTGGCTATGGCATGGTATGTCAGTGTGGAGTCTAGAATAGACTGTTTAGGCTTGTTAGGACCTAGAATGGCTTGTTAGACCTAGAATAGACTAGTTTGACTTGGGTTTGACTTGGTTGACCTAGTTTGACTTCTAGGGTTGACCAGAGTTGACCAAGAGTTGACTTTGGTTTAGATTGACCTAGATTCATGTAGTATGCATCGTAGTGCATCTTATTACAATTCTGGACTCGTTGTGACTTGTACTGCTCTATAGGAGACAGACACCACTCCTCAGACAATATATATTCTCCAGATTCACCGGATACAGGCGAGTATATTTTCTGATAGTTCTTTTATTTACTTGTCAATTACTGTACTTCAGTTCTAGATAGTTTTATGTGATTCTTACAACACGTATGGATATTTCTGGATTCATGTATGCGATACACATACCATCTGTCTGGCCTCTATTTTCTGGAACCACTACTGGCATCACCTTCTGGAATCACTACTGGAACCACCTACTGGAATCACCCTAGAATCTTTTGCTGGTATCATTATGTTTGGCTGGACTCATCCCGATTTCTCGTGTCATTTTCTATATTCACTTGTACTTGCTGGGCAGGAAAATATTGGAATAGGCATGTGAATATACCCAAATACTGGAACCACTCCCTTGGAATTATACTGGAATGATAGCCATCTCACACCCGGCCAGGTATGTGATGTGCCGTATTACCTACAGCCGTTCATATGTCAATTCCGATATTTTAAAACACACTGTTAGGGTATAAACTGGACTCACCCTGGAACATTTGATCACCAACTGGACTCACCTTATACCGGACTCATCTTGTACTGGAACCACCTGGTATCAGATTTATGTTGTCTGGATTTACTTGGGTTGCACTTGTTTACATTTATATACTGGACTTATATCATGTTGCTCTAGTTCAGCTAGTTTCTATTACAGTCCTTATTGCTATGTTTCTTCTCTTGTTTTTACTTACCTTACTTTCCTTGCATCTTAACTGTTTTTCTATACCATCACCTGTATACAAACTGCCATATTTCATCAATAAAACCGTTTATAACTGCTTTATAGTTCTCTGTCATTTAATTGGGATTTCTTGATGAGTTGTACTCGTTCCTGTCCT
>JANAVB010002468.1:52500-120000 GCA_029216955.1 Iris pallida
TAAACTATTTTTCTTCCAACTTAAATTTGGTTTCCAAGCCTATTTCTCGAAAGAGAGGAGCAACATTTGGCTTATGTTACAACATCACTGTAGTGCTTCTCTTGTTCACTCATAGGACCAGGCACTTTCCTTAGCTATACATCATCCAGTTCTCCTTGAGACAACTTTACTTACTATCGTCCATGGCCACGATTAAAAAAAGGTCATCGGGACTTGTGGGACAGTCTTCTTAATCTCCAGCTCTCTTTTCGCATGTCGTGGATCGTCGGAGGCAATTTTAACAGTATCGATCGGAGGAGAAGTTTGGTGGGGACGCCCCTAACTTTGTGTCTATGCAAGAATTTGTAGGGTTTCAACTTGCTGCTGGCCTATCCGAACTTTCCTACACGAGCAGCTGCTTCGTATGTGTAGTGCCCCATCCCGTTCAGTCAATCGGAGGAATCAAAATTCCGATGGCGTTCGGATTAAGACACGCAATAGCTTGCTTGAAGAATCGCTCAGGTGGGTGGCTTTGGTGAACTTGCCTCTGCTTGGCCTTTACACTAATAAAACGAAAGTTTTCAAATGCACAAGTAGGCTTGATAATAAAGCATCCACATAGCTAAGGAAATAATTCTAAGTCGAGTCGAAATGTGTTAGAACATGAAAAAAGGTCCCACGGTCGGCTTAGAAGTATTGCTCAACGTGCTTTCAAAATGACACTCCGTCCTTCGTCCCGTGGCTTGGGAGAAGAAAGTTGGTCTAAGTTGCCAAAAAGCTGAAATTAGCCTAAGTCATAGGCATTGCCCTTGTAAATGCTTGATAAAGCATGCACGGTCCCATCATCCAGGGCTTGGCATTGCCTTGCTCGTCCCACGAGTTAAGCTGTACTGGATAGCTTGTGGTATAAGTTTAGGCACCATAAAGAACTTGGTTGTTCAATTTGAACGCATGCACGACACGTTCCCTCAAGGCAAACCTTGACGCATCATTTGCTCGTCAAGTTGTTGCACAAATAAGTTAGACAAAGTTATGTTGGTCTATCAAAGACATTTTAAGCACTGCCCTACTCTTTCTACGGTTGTCAAGTCACATAGCCCCACGATCTCAAGGCTCGTCATATAAAGTATGTGACTTGAGCGATAGTGTCGTCTAGAAAATAAGTCAGTCTAAGACACGAGCCACTATTGGTTTAGGAGAAAGCATTCCACAGATAAAGGAACATGTTATGTTCATGTTAAGATGGAAGACTAATTAGTAGTCGTTTCTTGGATTTCAAAGGATAGAAGTTTATGAGATCAGTCCCGCTACTTGGGAGTCTCGATAAGAAAGTCAACGCGACTGGTTGTTGCCGATATCGTTTCCGCTACTTGGGAGTCTCGATAAAGAAGTTTATGAGATCGGTCCCGCTACTTGGGAGTCTCGATAGAAAGTTGGAAATTATGGTCATGATTAAGGAAGGACTTGGTAGATCAAGCTGAGTCTTGCATGGTCATTAGACAATTTGTGCGCAAGGGGAATTCCTCGAACGATCCTGGGTTACCGGGTTCGTGTCAGCCTAGGAGGAAGGGCAGATAGTGTATGGCCTTTATCGATAGTACATCTCGATTGAAGTGAACCGTTACAATATAGGTTGCAGGTCATTCAGTGGGATCTCGTACCTCGCACGCAAATGGTCACCGTATGCAGAGATCCAGTATAGCTTAACATTGCTAGTGACCACTCATATAGATGTGTCAGCATAGCTATCCATGTGTATGCCTTTGGATTGCGTCGAGTACTAGCAAGTTACAAGTTAGGTTAACAAGGCGTAATTATGGCACACGCTAACCTTGAATTGGCACGGGTTAGGTGTGCACGGTTGCAACACCATTTTGGAGCCTAAGATTTGGCTATAACAAGGACATGTGCTTCGACATGAATATGGCATCGTCATCGATTCGTCTCGAGTTAAGTCAGGAAGGGCCCTAAGGCAGGTTGGTTAAGTCTGGTTGATCCTTGGGAGGCACGACCATGATCTTAAGGCACGATCAAGTCTATTGACATGACCAGCACAAGTCGTCCCCTTGACGTCATTGGCACGAGAATGGTCTAGAGGCACATAAAAATATGTAAAAGTCTTGGCACGGTCGAGTTTGTATAAGTTTCTACTTGGCGAGACACTGCCTTGAATAAATTGAAGCCACGAATAGAGTATAGCACGACCCTGTCGTTGCGTTGCCAAGTATAGGCCAAGGTGTCTCTGTCCTAAAATTGATCCTAATACAAGACTAGAAAGACAATCAAAAAGGAAATTAAGCTGCATAAAGTAAATGAACGTGTCAATTTTGTATGGTTGGGCGAGGAGCTCACTCCACCAGTACAGTTGAGTACTAACAACCACATATTTTTTATGTGTGGGCATAGGTAGAAGCCCGATGGCACAGAGCTCGGTTGGATGCGTCGAAGCACGGAGTTCCCTAGCATTTTGATGCGTGCGGCCACATAGAGTCAGAACTTATACGGGACATAATGTATGGACATCGCCATTTCGAAGAATCTGCTACTCGTCGCCTTCAAGCTTGTATTGAGAAATGAGAGAGAGCAGAGTGACTTATATGAGAGAAAAGTGAGCTTGAGAGACTTATAATTTGGCCTCATGCCCACAATTGTAACCTTTGTTTTAATACCAATAAAGGGCATTTTGAATGACTTGTGTTTTGCTTTAAACCTTTGCTACTGTTATTCAATGATTCTGCTATGGACTTCTCTGCGACGACTGTAGTGCCTCATCCCGCCCAGTCAATCGGAAGAATTGAAATGCCGACGGCGTTAAGACTTAGCCACACAACGGCTTGCTCGAAGACTCCCTCAGGTGGGTGGCTTCGGTGAACTTGCCTCAGCTTGGCCTTCACACTAATAAAATAAAAGTTTTCAAATGTACAAGTAGGCTTGATAATAAAAGAGATGCATCCACATAGCTAAGGAAATAATCCTAAGTCGAGTCGGAATGTCTTAGAACATGAAAAAAGGTCCCACGGTCGGCTTAGAAGTATTGCTCATCGTGCTTTCAAAATGACACTCGATCCTTAGTCCCGTGGCTTGGAAGAAGGAAGTTGGTCTAAGTTGCCATAAAGCTAAAATTAGCCTAAGTTATAGGCGTTGCCCGCGTAAATACTTGATAAAGCATGTACGGTCCCATCGTCCAGGGCTTGGCATTGCCGTGCTCGTCCTACGGGTTAAGCTGTACTGCACAAGCTTGTGGCATAAGTCTAGGCACCTTAAAGAACTTGGTTGTTCAATTCGAACGCGTGCACGACACGTTCCCTCGAGGCAAAGCTTGACGTAGCCTTTGCTCGTCAAGTTGTTGCACAAAAAAGTTAGGCAAAGTTATGTTGGTTTATCAAAGGCATTCAAAGCACTACCCTACTCTTTCTGCGGTTGTCAAGTCACATAGCCCCACGATCTCAAGGCTCATCATATAAAGTATGTGACTTGAGCGACAGTGTTGCCTAGAAAATATGTCAGTCTAAGGCACGAGCCACTATTGGTTTAGGAAAAAGCATACCACAGACAAAGGAATACGTTATGTTCAAGTTAAGATGGAAGACTACTTAGAAGTCATTTCCTGAATTTCAAAGGATAGAAGTTTATGAGATCGGTTTTGCTACTTGGGAGTCTTGATAAGGAAGTCCACGCGACTGGTTGTCGCCGAGATCGTTTCCGCTACTTGGGAGTCTTGATAAGGAAGTTTACGAGATCGGTCCCGCTACTTGGGAGTCTCGATAGAAAGTTAGAAAGCATGGTCATGATTAAGGAAGGACTTGGTAGATCGAGTTGTGTCTTACATGGTCATTGGACAATTTTTGCGCAAGGGGAATTCCTCGAACGATCCTGGGGCACGGGTTCATGTCAGCCTAGGAGAAAGAGCTGATATTGTACGGCCTTCATCGACGGTACGACTCGATTAAAGTGAACCACTACAATATAGGTTGCGGGTCATTCGGTGGGAGCTCGTACCTCGCATGCAAATGGTCACCGTATGCAAAGACCCAGTATAGCTTGATATTGCTAGTGACCACTCATATAGATGTGTTGGCATAAGAGCAGCTATCCGTGTGTATGCCTTTAGATTGCGTTGAGTACTAGCAAGTTACGAGTTGGGTTAACAAGGCATAATTTTGGCACGCTCTAACCTTGAATCGACACGGGTTAGGTGTGCACGATTGCAACACAATTATGGAGTCTAAGATTTGGCTATAGCAAGGACACGTGCTTCGGTATGAATGTTGTGTCGTCATCGAGTCGTCTCGAGCTAAGTCAGGATGGGCCCTAAGGCAAGTTGGTTAAGTCTAGTTGATCCTTGGGAGGCACGGCCTCGATCTTAAGGCACGATCAAGTCTATTGGCAAGACCAGCACGAGTCGTCCCCTTGACGTCATTGGCACGAGAATGGTCTAGAGGCACATAAAAACAAGTGAAAGTTTTGGCACGGTCGAGTTTGCATAAGTTTCTACTTGGCGAGGTACTGCCACGAATATATTGAAGCCACGAATAGAGTATAGCACAGCCCTGTCGTTGCGTTGCCAAGTATAGGCCGAGGTATCTTTGTCCTAAAATTGATCCTAATGCAAGACTAGAAAGACAATCAAAAAGGAAATTAAGCTGCATAAAATAAATAAACGTGTCGGTTTTGTATGGGTGGGCGAGGAGCTCACTCTACCAGTATAGTTGAGTACTGACACCCATACAGTTTTTATGTGCAGGCATAGGTAGAAGCGCGATAGCATAGAGCTCATTTAGATGCGTCGAAGCACGGAGTTCCTTAGCGTTTCGATGTGTGCTGTCGCATGGAGTCAGAACTTATACGGGACATAATGTATGTACATCGCCATTCTGAAGAATCTGTAACTCGTCGTCTTGATGCTTGTATTGAGAAATAAGAGAGAGCAGAGTGACTTGTATGAAAGAAAAGTAAGCTTGAGAGACTTATAATTTGGCCTCATGCCCACAATTGTAACCTTTGTTTGAATATCAATAAAGAGCATTTTGAATGACTTGTGTTTTATTTTAAATTTTCGCTGCTGTTATTCAATGATTCTGCTATAGACTTCTGTACGACGACTGTAGTGCCTCGTCCCACTCATTCAATCAGAGGAATCAAAACGCCGATGACGTTAAGACTTAGCCACGTAACGGCTTCCTCAAAGACCCCCTCAGGTGGGTGGCTTCGGTAAAGTTACCTCAGCTTGGCCTTCACACTAATAAAACAAAAGTTTTCAAATGCACAAGTAGGCTTGATAATAAAAGAGATGCATCCACATAGCTAAGGGAATAATCCCAACATAGGTCAAACTGAGTTAGAATATGGCAAGGTCCCACGGTCGGCTTAGAATTCTGTTTAGCGTGCTTTCAAAATGACACTCGGTCCTTCGTCCCATGGCTTGGGAGATGGAAGTTGGTCTAAGTTGCTAAGTTGCCACAAAGCTGGGATTAGCCTAAGTCATCGGCGTCGCCCGCGTATATGCTTAATAAGTATGCACGGTCCCGTCGTCCAAGGCTTGGCATAGCCTTTGCCGGTCCCGTGGTTTAAGTCATATTGTACGGCTTATGGCTTAAGTCTAGGCATCCAAAGAGCTTGGTTGTTCAAGTTGAACACGTGCACGACAGGCAAGATGAAAGTTGGTCTAAGTTGCTAAGTTGCCACAACGCTGGAATTAGCCTAAGTTACAGGTGTCACCTGCGTATATGCTTAATAAGCATGCACGGTCCCGTTGTCCAAGGCTTGGCATAGCATTTGCCTGTCCCATAATTTAAGTCGTATATACGGCTTGTGGCTTAAGTCTAGGCACCCAAAGAGCTTGGTTGTTCAAGTCGAATGCGTGTACGGCACGCGAGAAGGATGTTGGTCTAAGTTGCCACAAAGCTGGAATTAGCCTAAGTCACAGGCGTCGCCCGTGTATATGATTAATAAGCATGCACGGTCCCGGCGTTCAAGGCTTGGCATAGCCTTCTCCTGTCCCATGGTTTAAGTCATATTGCACGGCTTGTGGCATAAGTCTAGGCACCCAAAGAGCTTGGTTGTTCAAGTCGAACGCATGCAAGACACGTTTCCATGATACAAAACTTGGCTTAGCCTTTGCTCATCAAGTCCTTGCCCGAATAAGTTAGACAAGAGTTTGTTGGGCTATCAAAGTCATAGCAAGCACTTCCCATGTTTTTTGTGGTTGTTAAGTCACATAGTCTCACGATCTCAAGCCTCATCGTATAAAGTATGTGACTTGAGCGATAGTGTCGCCTAGAGAACAAGTCAGTCTAAGGAACGAGCTACGGTTGGTTTAAGAAAAAGCATGCCACGGCTAAAGAAATACGTTTTGTTCAAGTTAAGATGGAAGACTACTTAGTAGTCGTTCCCTGAATTTAAAAGGATAGGAGTTCACGAGATCGGTCCCGCTACTTGGGATTCTCGATAAGAAAGTTCACGAGATCGGTCCCGCTACTTGGGAGTCTCGATAAGGAATATCACGAGATCGATCCCGGTACTTGGGAGTCTCGATAAGGAAGTTCATGAGATTGGCCCCACTACTCGGGAGTCTCGATAAGGAAGTCCACGCGACTGATTGTCACCGAGATCGATCCCGCTACTTGGGAGTCTCGATAGAAAGTTGAAAAGCATGGTCATGATTAAGAAAGGACTTGGGAGATCGAATTGAGTCTTGCATGGTTATTAGACAACTTTTATGCAAAGGGAATTCCTCAGACGATCGCCGGGGTACCGGGTTCATGTCGGCCTAGGAGGAATTATAGATATTGTATGGCCTTCATAAAGGTATGACTCGATTGAAGTAAATCATTACAATATAGGCTATGGGTCATTCGGTGGGAGCTCGTACCTCACACGCGAATGGTCACCGTACACAAAGATCTAGTATGCCTTGACATTGCTAGTGACCGATCATATAGATGTGTCGACATAAGAGCGGCTATCCGAGTGTATGCCCTTGGATTGAATCGAGTACTAGCAAGTTACGTGTTGGGTTAATAAGGTATAATTATAGCAAGCACTAACCTTGAATCGGCGCGAGTTAGATGTGCACGGTTGCAACACCATTCTGGAGCCTATGATTTGGCTATAGCAAGGACACGTGCTTTGGCATGAATGTGTCATCATCATCAAGTCGTCTCAAGTTATGTCAGGAAGGGCAGTAAAGCAAGTTGGTTAAGTCTGGTTGACCCTTGGGAGGCACGACCACGATCTTAAGGCACGATCAAGTCTATTGGCACGACCAGCACGAGTCGTCCCCTTGACGTCGTTGGCACGAGAATGGTCTAGAGGCACATAAAAACATGTGAAAGTCTTGGCACGACCGAGTTTGTATAAGTTCTTACTTGGTGCGAATATATTGAAGCCACGAATAGAGTATAGCACGACCATGTCGTTGTATTGCCAAGTATAGGCCAAGGTGTTTCTGTCCTAAAATTGATCCAAAGGCAAGACTTGAAAGACAACATGGAATTAAGATGCACAAAGTAAATGAACGTTTCGGTTTTGAATGGGTGGGTGAGGAGCTCACTCTACCAGTACAGTTAAGTACTAACACCCACACAGTTTTTATGTGCATGTACAGGTAGAAGCCCGATGGTGCAGAGCTCGCTTGTATGCATCGAGGCACGGAGTTCCTTGATATTTCGAGGTGTGCGGCCGCATAAAGTCAGAACTTATACGAATATAATATATGGACATCGCCATTTCGAAGAATCTGCCACTCGTCGTTTGAAGCTTGTGTTGAGAAATGAGAGAGAGCAGAGTGAATTGTAATATGAGAGAAAAGTGAGCTTGATAGACTTGTAATTTGGCCTTGTGCCCACATTGTAATATTTTTTCAAAATTAATAAAAGAGTATTTTTCATGACTTATGTTTGCTTTCAAGTTTCCACTGCTGACTATTCAATATTTCTGTATTGGGACTTCTGTGCGATAACCCCGTCGCTTAGCCTGTAATCGGCCATTAGGGACTTGTCTTGTGTGAGCGCAATCTAGGCTCACGCGACATCATGCCTTAGCGAAGACGATTGCACCTACAGGAGCGGTGCATGACATAATGGTATCAGGGCATGGCTTTACGTCCTTGAACTTTCGATTGAATTTTTTAACTCTGAAGTGTTGCTTTCGCAAATCGATATTGTTGGTGTGCGCTCTCTCTCAAATACCCCACGGGATGTCCATACCATAAGTATAAATATTTTACAAAATCGCACGAAAAAAATTTGCTTGAACAAAAGTTCAAGTAAAGAATGTTGGCTAACTCGGGCTGGGCATACACCCCAAGAATCGTGATGAGCTTATCAAAGTCACAAACGAGATACAAATTATGTTGAACAAGAATGAGTTAGACTGGATTCATAGAATGTTGGATGACTATAAAAGTGCTATCGAATGATATTATCGTTAATGCGACATGGGCAAATCATGCTTGGATTTTTGAGGAATAGCTCGAACGAAATAATCAGTTATGATTCATAACTTGTTTCGAGGATATGTCAAATAACTTTATCCCTAAATGGTGTATGGGTTAGCCTCAGGGATGTCGATTGATTGAGGATACGGGATGCCAATGAGTCTATCAGCAAGCGACGAATACGCAAAGCCTTAGAAAAAGTGTTTCAAAGTTAGTCATGACCTGATATCTAGCATGAAATTGATTTGAACAAATTAGAAATGATGCACACGAGATTGGGATTGTGTAAGTATGATATGCGACAATGATTGAGTCAGAAAATTGAATCAATAAAAAGTTAAGATGTACGAACGGATGACTGGATCGAGGAAAATCAATATGAATCATATATGAAAAGTTAGCATGACTGAATGATAGTATGCATGAAAATGATTTGAATATTTGAGAATAACTCTAAGGATTGAAATATATGTTGCTCGATGATTTGAGTTAGCATAGATCTATGCGACTTGAGAAAATTCGTAGCTCGATGACTTAAGATAGACGGATGAATGTACGTGATTTTGGATTTGAACGATTTGATTATATAAATGATTCGAGAGATAATGATTGAACTTGATCTTGAATATCGAGAAGATTATCCAGTTCGTACGATATCATCAGTCGTACGACTCAAAATTCGTTGCAAATGAAGATCGTCAGGTTACGTATATCATCGATGGTATTGAGGCGTATCAAAGATCGATATGCAATAACTCGGAGGTACTCTGATTCGAGGAATGATGATCGTGCAAAATGTTATTGTTCCAATGGATGCTATGCTTGGGATTTTGATGAAATGAATGTTAGATAAAAATGATCGTGTCTTGATGGTTACGTCGATAACCATAATGTCGATGTTCTTGTCTTGCACAAGCACAAGTCCAGCCTCGCCTATGCGTCACGTAGAATTTGGGGTCGATCGTTCTGCGTGAGCACGGACATGGTGATTCATGTCTCGGGAATGATTGAACTCGAGAAATCAAGATATGGCAATTTGGATTGCTTTGACTTGTGGTTTAAAGCAAAGGTAGATTCGAGGATTGATCGGACATGTGATTGATAATTGAGTAAACTTGAGGATTGAGGACACCCAATCTGCTTATCGAGAATGAATTAGTCTAGACTCAAAAGTAGAGTTACGCTCCGATGAGAATAATTATTTTTTAGGAGCGTTGCATGGTGATTTTATGCTGACCATGGATAATGGGGCTCGTGTGAGATTGGGACGTGACATATTGTTAAAGTCAGACGACCTTGTGATCGATTACGTGAATTGGGATAGATGACTTAAGGAGTAGATAGGAAGATTATATCGAATATGTTTGAAAAGTTAGACTATGCAAGTTGTTTGTTGGATAAACGATATTGATATGTCGAAGAAATGGTTGAACATGACTCAGTGTAGGATGGCTTTGCTGAATGGCTCGGACCCCTTGGACTAAGTGTTGCCAGTGTGAATAGGAGATATATATGCTCGATGTTTAGAAATCTGAGTGATGCGAGCTTGGGTACAAAACCCCGTACTATCAACTTAGTTTGACCCTAGGATTAGGGTCAGTGTTGGCATTATAGTTAGGGAACTATGATTCCAATCCTAACATTGACTTTAGCCCTGAGAAATGGCCTAGCGGGTTAGACGAGACGTCCATGTTGCAAGAGTTAGCATTGGAATGATTGATCTTGAGGATTGGTATGGATGGATAGAATGATTCTAGAACATGAAAATACCCCTCACGAGACTCGGCTGACATGCATATATTTCAGGGATGCTTGAATATGTGCATGATCCGACTCGAGTGAGAATGGCGAATTCTCTATCACGATGCTTGGCTGAAATGCATGCATTTAGGGGACGCGTGTAATAGGGTATAGCACGACCCTGTCGTTGCATAGACAAGTATAGGCCAAGGTATTTCGGTCCTAAAATTGATCATAAGACAAAACTAGAAAGGCAATAAAAAAGGGAATTAAGCTGCACAAAATAAATGAATGTGTCGATTTGTATGAGTGGGTGAGGAGGTCACTCCACCAGTACAGTTGAGTACTAACACCCACACAGTTTTTATGTGCAAGCATAAGTAGAAGCCCGATGGTGGGTGTAGTGTCCCGCTCCTAGCGGTTCACTATATAAGGCTTGTGGCTTGGCTAACTCGGTCAGAACCGAGTATTGGGGAAACATACCGTTGGCACCGAATCGATCACGGACAAGTGCATAAGAACCTTTCCAACTAATGGATTGGTTTCTCTTGAAATGCGTCCAAGAGTTTTCTCTGGATGTTTTACTGCTGGTTTTGCTGCTTGGTTTTGATGGATGCTTTTCTGAATGATTTTCGATAATTTAATTCTTGCCCGTTTTTATCGATTGCATAGCATTCATTCTTGAGAATTCTGAGAGAAGAGAACACAACGAGATGGATTATTAACCAATCTTTTGGTACCAATGCAGACTGATGCGTGACGGAAGGCTAAGCGTGCAAGTGTTCCTCTTTCTCTCTCTCTCTCTCTCGACGATTCTCTAATTTAGTGAGTGTGGATCTCTGTGGTGGTATTGTCCCTCTCGCTATTCCTTCATGCCAACTAAATAATTGTCTTGCAACATCCGTTGATCGATATCAAGTTGCTAAATGCCACAAGTCAATACCACTAAGAAGCTAGAGATTGAACATTGAACATTAAAATGAATGCTAGTCCATAGAACATTGAAATGAATCGATTACACTGTTAACAACAATTGAGATTATGCTTGTCCATTGAACATTGAATTGAGATTGAATTGATGCCTAGAATAATGATAAAATGCTGCGATATGAACAAGTTGTCTATTTACTTTCAAATTACCATGCACTGTATGCTTATCGAGTCGGTCACGCATTCGCATGGTCATGGACAACTTGTGCACAAGGTTTGGTGTTGTGTTTCCTCGAATCGGTACTGGGGTGTCGGGACCGATTCGGCCTAGGAGGAAACATTTGCGTGCTAATGGGAGCACGGGTATTGTGAGGCATCCTTAGGGGCTAGCTACCTACTTTCGAGTCATTGCATTACCTTGAAGTCCTATAAGGCAAAGAGATGTCCATATGGTTTAACAGCGCCAGTGGCCATGTAGTCAGGATGCATGCTAATGATCATTTTATGCAGGGGCGGTAAGTATATTATTGTTATCCTGTATCTTATGCAGGAAAGCTAGATTCGGCCAATGGTAAAGTAAATATGGTTTATTCCATGTTGCATTTATTGTGAATTACTCTGAATGTTGCCTGTCCCTAATAAGTTCATATCTTTAAAATGCTTGTCATTAATAAAATATTGGTTTAGTTGAGTGGGCCAACGGGGCTCACCAGCGCATTGTTATAATGTGCTGACCCCTCCTCCACAGGTACTGGAGAAGGCTCGGGCGTACCTCGCAACTAAAGCTTTCTTAACTGTTGTTTCATTTCAAGTTGTTTTCCCTAAAAGACGCACAAAGTATTGCGGAGTTTTCAAAGATAGCTGCTTATATTTCAAAGTACTAAAGGGACATGATGTATGGAACGGAAAATTATTTTATGGCAGCCTATCAGTTGTACTTCTTTTCATGAATCAATGTAGCCGAAATGGCATTTCAAATATTATCGAGAAAAGTTGTATTCTGACTACAATTATGAATAAAATGAGTATTTCTTCTTCCTATATTGTGTCTCAATGTTTCCGCAACCGTGGCTTACTTTTAAATGTTTCAAAGTGATATAAATGTGCATGTTCTTGCCTTGTACAAATGCAACTCCAGACTTGTACGTCATCACGCCTTAGCGAGGACGATCGATTCGGCGTGAATCGAAGCAAAGCGAGCGATTCCCCGAATCTGGGCGTGACAAGTTGGTATCAGAGCACGGTTTCACTTCCTCAGATTTCAAAAATAAATGTTTCAAAAAGAAAGTCTTCATGCAAATTTTCTCGATTGATGGTGTCGATAGCGCTGGCATGAAATAATATTCCATACAATAAGCCCATAAATATTTTATGAGTACTAATGGAATTATTTCTTTGTTGTAGAATGACTAAGGGTGATAGCTCAAAGACGAATTCATCGTCGGACCCGATTGAGAAACTAATTAAGCAAATGGAGGCTCAGAGGAAGCAGAGCGAAGCTCAACATCGCGCGCTTCATGAGCAGCTTCACTATCAGTTTCAGGAGCAGCTGGATGCTCAACAAAAGCAAGTTGATAGTCTGACTCAGATTGTCACCAAGTTGACGGCCGATTCTAATATTTCTGTAAAGGCCGCAACAACCGAGACCGTGGAAGTGCCGGCAGAGAAATCTGAGATGCCGACACGGAACAGAACAAGCTTCAAGTTCTCTGAATTTAAGAGTTACGACCCGCCTGAATTTAATAGGAAAGAGGAGCCAGATGAGGTGATGGGCTTCTTGAACACACTGGAGGGCTATTTCTGAATGTTAGAGATTCAGGGCAGTAAAAGAGTGGAGTGTACCACTGTATAACTTTGTCTCAAGGCCCAGAAATGGTGGATTTCGTAGAGATAGGTACTTTGCGAAAATAGTCAGGATATAAAGATGTCTTGGGAGGCCTTCAAGCAGGCTTTCATTACTCAATTCATTCCACCCGCTGTCCGACAACAAAAAGAGAATGAGTTTATTGTACTTCGACAAGGCAGTATGTCAGTGCATGACTATGAGACAGAGTTTTTGAAGAGAGTCGTATTTGCTGGGTATATGGTACCGAATGACGACGCGAAGCGAGGAAGATTTGTGCAAGGCTTGAATGAGGGCCTGGAGCAGGATGTTCTAACTCGAAAATGTACGTCTTACCGGAAGGCGTACGAGACAGCTCTCGAAATAGAGAGATTTCATAAGCCGGCTAGTCGTGGGACAACGCAGAGCAACCAAGGACTCAATAATCAGAAACGACCTTGGTCTGCAGGAAGAAATGACGCGTCTAAGCGTCCGAATACGGGTTAATAACAAAGGACCGTATGATGAACTGCGTTGCAACAGGTGCAATCGAATTGGTCATCGTCGCGAGGATTATCGTGTCGGGTGTTACAAATATGGGGGAATGAATCACAAGGCTTTTGAATGCAGAACTACAGGAGAGAACCAGTATCCTCCTCGTGGAAATAACAATAGTCATTATTGTGGGCATAACAACAACCAGAACCGGGGCCAACATAACAACCAACATCGTGGCCAAGCACCACCAGCCTTGCCAGCTCTAATTGAAAATGCACCGAATCAACAAGGTGGCCAAGCAAGGGTTTATGCCTTGACTCAGGCAGAGGCCCAGACCACAGAGAATGTTATAACAGGTATGTTGCTGTACAAAGACATACCTGTAAGAGTACTTTTTGATTCTGGTGCTACTCATTGCTTTATCTCTTCTGATTTTGCAACGAAAAATAAATTTTGTATGACTCAATTTAAGACAGCTTTGTGTGTTAGTACTCCTTCGGGAGTAGATATGCCTGCAACTTTGATTTACAGGGACGACTACATTAAGATTGGAGGGAAGACTTTATCTTTGGACTCAATTGTACTCGACATCAAAGAGTACGATATCATATTGGAAATGGACTGGCTCAGTGCCTGTCATGTAACGATCGACTGTACGGATAAGAGAGTTGTGTTTCGCCTACCTGGAGAAACAGAGTTCTCTTACTCGTATGGCTCGGCGTTCCAAGGACCTATGGTAATATCGACAGTTACAGCAAGGCACATGCTGTACTCGGGATGTGAAGGCTTTCTCGCTTCTGTCCAAGACACTCGAATGAAGAGTGTAGGCTCAAATCAGACCAAAATTGTGACAGAGTTTCCCGATGTGTTTCCGGACGAGATACTTGGGATGCCGTCGGATAGAGAAATTGAGTTCACAATTGATACATTTTCGGATACTCGTCCTATATCAAAAGCGCCGTACAGGATGGCTCCAGCAGAATTAAAGGAACTAAAGGTACAATTACAAGAATTACTAGATCGGGGATATATTTGCCCAAGTGTATCTCCATGGGGAGCTCCGGTACTGTTTGTAAAGAAGAAGGATGGAATGATGCGGCTGTGCATCGATTACAGAGAACTAAACAAAGCAACCATCCGTAACAAGTATCCTTTGCCAAGAATAGATGATCTGTTCGATCAGTTACAAAGGACGACCGTGTTTTCAAAAATCAATCTTCGTTCAGGATACCATCAGTTGAAGATCAAATCCGAAGATGTTCCTAAGTCAGCATTCCGTACGAGATACGGACACTATAAGTTTTTGGTCATGCCATTCGGCTTGACTAATGCTCCAGCAGCCTTTATGGATTTAAAAAATAGAGTGTTTCGACCGTTCTTAGATAAGTTTGTTGTTGTGTTCATCGATGACATCTTGATCTACTCAAAGGACAGGGAGACTCATGTCGAGCACTTGAGAGAAGTACTTCAGACGCTGCGGGACAACCAGCTCTATGCAAAGTTAAGCAAGTGTGAGTTTTGGATGAACAGCATGTCGTTCCTAGGACATATTGTTTCGACAGAAGGTGTTGCCGTTGACCCAAAGAAGATTGAGGCAGTTGTGGACTGGAAGCAGCCTGCATCGGCTAGTGAGATACGGAGTTTCCTTGGTTTAGCTGGGTACTACTGTAGATTTGTGAAAGACTTCTTAAGAATTGCCTCGCCTTTGACTCGCCTGACTCAGAAGGGAGTCGTATTTAAGTGGACGGACGACTGTGAGAGTAGCTTCCAAGAACTCAAGCAGCGGCTCGTCACGGCCTCAATTTTAGCACTTCCGGAAGGCTCTGAGGGATTTCAGATCTACAGTGACGCGTCGGGACTTGGTTTGGGGTGTGTTCTCATGCAACGTGGAAAGACAATATCTTATGCTTCGAGACAACTCAAACAGCATGAGAAGAATTACCCAACACATGATCTGGAACTGGCGGCGATTGTGTTCGCGTTGAAATTATGGCGACACTATCTCTATGGTGTGTCCTGTGAGATCTTCATGGATCATAAGAGCCTGAAATATATATTCACATAGAAAGAATTGAATTTAAGGAAGCGGCGTTGGTTAGAATTGATCAAAGATTATGACTTGACAATCTCTTACACGCCGGGTAAAGGGAACGTAGTAGCTGATGCCTTGAGTCGAAAATTTGTTGGATCCCTAACAATAGCAAAAAAGGTACTACGAGATATTGAAGAGATGGGCATCGAGTTCAGGATTCGTCCGCAGAATGTGCAGTTGGCTCAGTTGCAACTTGAGCCGAGTCTCCAGGAAAGAATTAAGATTGCTCAGAAGGATGACCCGTTTCTGCAGAAGATACGTGAGTTGATTCTAGCAGGAAAGGCGTCAGACTTTACCGTTGAAGTTGACATTATTCGTGTCAAGGGGAGATTGTGCGTCCCTAAAGACGAGGATATCAGGAAGGAAATATTGATCGAGGCTCATTTCGCAAAGTATTCCTTGCATCCGGGAGGCACAAAAATGTATAAAGATCTGTGCACCACATTTTGGTGGCATGGCATGAAGAAGGATGTGGCGCTATTCGTGTCACAATGCTTGGATTGTCAGCGTGTGAAGGCCGAATACCAACGGCCAGGCGGAGAACTACAAAATTTGGCTATTCTACTGTGGAAGTGGGATAATATCTGTATGGATTTTATAGTTGGCTTGCCAAGAACTCAGAAGGAAAATAATGCGATTTGGGTTATCGTGGATAGATTAACCAAGTCGGCACATTTTATTCCAATAAAAGTTACATGGGGAGTAGAACGGTTGGCTCAGATCTACATAAACAAAATTGTCCGATTGCATGGGGTGCCAGCTTCTATAGTATCGGATAGAGACGGGAGATTCTTGTCACGATTTTGGATAAGTCTGCACTCGGCTATGGGCACAAAGTTGAACTTTGGTACACCTTACCATCCGCAGACTGATGGTCAGACAGAGAGGGTAAATCAGATTCTTGAAGATATGTTGAGATTGTGCGTGCTGAATTCAAAGACAAATTGGGACGCGCATCTCACACTAGCAGAATTTGCCTATAACAACAATTATCAGGCAAGTATCCACATGACCCCGTACGAAGCCTTGTATGGACGAAAATGTCGATCACCGATATGCTGGGATGAAGTCGGTGAACGGTAAGTACTCGGACCAGAACTTGTGGAACAGGCCGTCGAGAGGGTTCGCTTAATTCGAGAAAGACTTAGAGTTGCTCAAAGTCGACAGAAGAGTTATGCAGACGTACATCGACGACCTTTGGAATTTGCGGCAGGAGATCATGTCTTCTTGAAGGTCACACCCATGCGAGGTGTGATACGGTTTGGAATGAAAGGAAAGCTAATCCCGAGATTCGTTGGACCGTTCGAGATTTTGGAGAAGGTAGCCTCAGTGGCTTATCGACTTGCACTACCTCCGGCTCTAGCTGATGTGCACGATGTCTTCCATGTATCTTAACTGCAGAAGTACGTGCATGATCCAAGCCATGTAGTGAATTTCGATCAGCTACAGCTGAGCGCTGACCTATCCTACACTGAAGAGCCTGTCCATATTTTGTACAGAAAAGAGAAAGTTTTACGGAATCGGACAGTATCCCTGGTCAACGTGCTGTGGCGGAACCATGCTGTAGAGGAGTCGACGTGGGAACTAGAGGAAGAAATGAGGGTGAAATACCCTTCGATGTTTGATAATTTTCAGGTAGGACTTTTGCTTTAAGTTTCGAGGACGAAACTTTTTTTTAGTAGTATATTATGTAGTATCCCGCTCCTAGCAGTTCACTATGTAAGGCTTGTGGCTTGGCTAACTCGGTCGGAACCGAGTATTGGGAAAACTTACCGTTGGCACCGAATCGATCACGGACAAGTGCATAAGAACCTTTCCAAATAATGGATTGGTTTCTCTTGAAATGCGTCCAAGAGTTTTCTCTGGATGTTTGCTGCTGGTTTTGCTGCTTGGTTTTGATGGATGCTTTTCTGAATCATTTTCGATAATTTGATTCTTGCCCGTTTTCATCGATTGTATATCATTCATTCTTGAGAATTCTGAGAGAAGAGAACACAACGAGACGAATTATTAACCAATCTTTTGGTGCCAATGCAGACTGACGCATGACAGAAGGCTAAGCGTGCAAGTATTCCTCTCTCTCTCTCGACGATTCTCTAATTTGGTGAGTGTGGATCTCTGTGGTGGTATTGTCCCTCTCGCTATTCCTTCATGCCAACTAAATAATTGTCTTGCAACATCCGTTAATCGATATCAAGTTGCTAAATGCCATAAGTCAATACCACTAAGAAGCTAGAGATTGAACATTGAACATTGAAATGAATGCTAGTCCATAGAACATTGAAATAAATCGATTACACTGTTAACAACAATTGAGATTATGCTTGTCCACTGAACATTGAATTGAGATTGAATTGATGCCTAGAATGATGATGAAATGCTGCGATATGAACAAGTTGTCTATTTACTTTCAAATTACCATGCACTGTATGCTTACCGAGTCGGTCACGGATTCGCATGGTTATGGACAACTTGTGCACAAGGTTTGGTGGTGTGTTTCCTCGAATCGGTACTGGGGTGCCGGGACCGATTCGGCCTAGGAGGAAACATTTGCGTGCTAATGGGAGCACGGGTATTGCGAGGCATCCTTAGGGGCTAGCTACCTACTTTGGAGTCATTGCATTACCTTGAAGTCCTCTAAGGCAAAGAGATGTCCATATGGTTTAACAGCGCCAGTGGCCATGTAGTCAGGATGCATGCTAATGATCATTTTATGTAGGGGCGGTAAGTATATTATTGTTATCCTGTATCTTATGAAGGAAAGCTGGATTCGGCCAATGGTAAAGTAATCATGGTTTATTCTATGTTGCATTTATTGTGAATTACTCTGAATGTTGCCCGTCCCTAATAAGTTCATATCTTCAAAATGCTTGTCATTAATAAAATGTTGGTTTAGCTGAGTGGGCCAACGAGGCTCACCAGTGCATTGTTATAATGTGCTGACCCCTCCTCCACAGGTACTGGAGAAGGCTCGGGTGCACCTCGTAACTAAAGCTTTCTGAACTGTTGTTTCCTTTCAAGTTGTTTTCCCTAAAAGACGCACAAAGTATTGCGGAGTTTTCAAAGATAGCTGCTTATATTTCAAAGTACTAAAGGGGCATAATGTATAGAACGGGGAATTATTTCATGGCAGCCTATCAGTTGTACTTCTTTTCATGAATCAATATAGCCGAAATGGCATTTCAAATATTATCGAGAAAAGTTGTATTCTGACAATAATTATACATAAAATGAGTATTTTTTCTTCCTATATTGTGTCTCAATGTTTCCGCAACTGTGGCTTACTTTTAGATGTTTCAAAGTGATATAAATGTGCATGTTCTAGCCTTGTTCAAGTGCAACTCCAGACTTGTACGGCATCACGCCTTAGCGAGGACGATCGATTCGGCATGAATCGAAACAAAGCGAGCGATTCCCCGAATCGGGGCGTGACAGTGGGGAGCTCGCTTGGGTACGTCAAGGCACGGAGTTCCTTAGCGTTTCAAGGCGTGCGGCCGCATCGAGTCAGAACTTATACCGGACATAATATATGGACATCACCATTTTGAAGAATCTGCCACTCGTCGCTTGAAGCTTGTATTGAAAAATAAAAGAGAGCCGAGGAAATTGTAATATGATAGAAAAGTTAGCTTGAGACACTTGTAATTTAGCCTCGTACCCACATTGTAATCTTTGTTCAATATCAATAAAAGAGTATTTTGCATGACTTGTGTTTGCTTTCAAGTTTTTGTTGTTGACTATTCAATGTTTCTACATTGGGACTTCTGTGCGACGACCCCGTCGCTTAGCCTGTAATCGACCGTTATGGACCTGCCTTGCATGAGCGCAATCTAGGCTCACATGGCATCACGCCTTAGCGAGGACAATCGATACTACGGGAGCGGGACATGACAACGACCCCACCGCTTAGCCTGTAATCAGACGTTATGGAACCTGTCTTATGTGACCGCAATCTAGGCTCACGCGGCATCATGCCTTAGCGAGGACGATCACTCCTACGGGAGCGGGGCGTGATAGTATGGTTCAAATCTGAGAGAGGCAGGCATAGGTAGGGTTCCCGGTTGGATATGGTTTTGTTTGTAAAACCCCTAAATTTTTACTATATATTTTTTTAAATTTGTATGGATTTAAAAAAATTTTATTGTACGTCGCGTAGTCGTATTGTACGTCGTGCACGAAATTTCGATTTTTGTAATTGCTCGTTGAGTGCGAATATGTGCGAGCGTACATATTTTTAGAAATTTTTTTATTTTTATAGTTCAAAATAATTTATATAATAAATACTTTGCTATCGTACAAAAATTGCTAAGTTTGTTATTTTCATTTTAGAGACCCTCCAGTTATAAATAATAAATAATATTTTTATTAGAAAGGTATATTTATACGAATATTATTTGTGTATACATTTCATAATTATCTTTTAGATTATTTTAAATAATAATTTTCAAAATTATTATTATTAGTACTTTTGGGAAATATATTTCAAAATTATTCTGGAGATTTAAATCTTGATTTGAATTTATGGATTTATTTAAATAGTTAACATTTGAAATTTGATTATCCCATTGATTTTAAACCAAAAATTTAATTAGATTTAAATTTGATTGTATTTGGAATTGGATTTTGAATTGGATTCGGATTTATTGAATTAATTTAAACAAATAGATGAATTATCTAATTTGGGTTTTAAAATATCCTAATCCCTATCCTAATGGAAATTCCCACCACTATAAAAGGAGAGGTACGCCTCCATAGTTTCACCAAACCAATTCCACAACCAAAATGTGCATCGTGTCAGTGTCTCTCTTCCATCCATTATTTTACAGATACAAAATTTTGTCCCACCCGACAAACCGGGCCTCGACGCCATCCGCGTCACATAGACAGAAAACCCAATCCTAACCCTACCACCTGCCACCATCCTCGCTGCCATCACCATCACGTCGTCGTCACCAACATCCTCAGCGTTCTCGTTCCCTGTCCACCGCTGCCCCGACAGCGTCCCCGTCTCAACCATCTCCCTGTCCTCCTTCACTTCGGCCAGAACAGCATACCCCCAAAACAACTCGCCATCACAGCCATACACGTCGCCGACTCCTGCCTCGCCAACATCCCTCGACCAACTCTGGTCGACACCACCACCGCTCAGCATCTCCACAATTCGCCACCACCACCTCATCACCATTGCCACAACAACAACCACTACCTTTGCCGGCGTCCATCGCCGACGACCACAAAAAATCACCCACACCACAAGAAGAAGAAGAAGAAGCAAACCCTAACCTGAGCCCGACTCCGCCGCACACCCTTCGGGAGCCCGAAAACGTCCCCGGCGCCGCCGCGCGTGGGACCACCGCCCGATCTGGGCCGCCTCTGACCAGGAATCTCCTCCGTATGACCCAACCGCTCCTCCGCCTCGACGAATCCACCAGCCGCCTCTTCCCCCGAAACCCCTTTTATCTCGCCGGAGATCTAACCCTTCGCCGTCGCCTCCGGAGCCTCAGCGCGCCACCACCGGCTCCGTCTCTCCACTGCACCTCCGCACCAGGCACTGACCACCGCGCCGCTCTCAGCGCCGTCGAACCCTGGCCTCCCCTCCGCCTACAGCGCCATCCACCCGCCGGAGCCCGCCGGTGAGTCCCTTCCTCACGATTCCCTTTTCTTCACTCCTCTCTTTCTTTCACTCTCTGAACATTGGAGGGAAGTGGGTTATAAGGGTTAATGCATTATTATTATTATTATTATTATTATTATTATTAACATTATTATTTCTTATAATTATCATTATTATTATTATTAATATTACTATTTCTGATATTTTCATCATTATTATTATTATTATTATTATTATTATTATTATTATTAACATTATTATTTTTTATAATGATCATTATTATTATTAACATTATTATTTCTGATATTTTCATTATTATTATTATTACTATTATTATTATTACTATTATTATTATTATTATTATTATTATTATTATTACTATTATTATCAATTTTATTTAATAAAGAAACTTTACTATACTTACGATATGAGATTAGTATTTTAATGATATAAATAGCATTTTTGTCATTAATATATGAAATTCCAAAATTTAGAGTTTATTCCTAGACTGAATTTCTATATTTCAAATTATTAATTAAAAAAATATATATATTTTTCAAATGATAATCTTTGGTACTGAAAGAGTTGGTTAAATTTTTAGTATTTCTTATATTATCATTTAAACATATTTTTATGGATTTCCTTAATTACAAACAAATTTTCCAACTATATTCTCAAAGTATTATAAATATTTTCTAACTATAGCAAGCACTTTCCCACAAATTCTTGTTGATGACCAATCTTGATAATAACTGAACATATCTATTTCCTCGTAACTTCAGACCTCTGTCCATCGATCATGGCTTTGGACTATCTGGACATTATCATGATCGTCGCACCATACCAGGCGTAACACCAGGGAAGACACCTTGTCTTTACTGTTTAAATTTCCTGCTTAATATCGTGCATATTGTGTTTAATTTTAAGATTGTTTCTTTCTAAATTATATGTAGATACAAATTACTATATTTTATAAAATTTGGCTTAGAGTTAAGAGACTACCATCAAATTTAGTGTTTCTCATGGACTTGCCACGATTGTACACGAGTTGTGTGTGAGAGTTGTGAGTATCATATAGAGGTCACTTGCGTGTGGGCTGATCTCCCGTGCGCATGCATAGGAATAACTGTCAATAGATGCATGATTAGAAGACTTGACAGTTATCTATGTTAAAACAGTGTGGTGGAAACGGCACGTGTTTGTGTGTCATGGTTACGACACACGTATAGTATCATTGGGGAAAGGCGACATCTACTAGCATAGGGGCTACTTTTATTTTACACATTTGGGAGATAGTGTCTCAGATGAGCGCTACTGTTACCCGGCCGATAGTGTCTCGGATGAGCGCTACTTGTTGGCCACTCTTTATTGCTTGCTTGAGACAGTCCCTGCGTAGAACGTTGTCCTCTAAATTAAAATTTACATAGAATGGTTAGGAAACTTTACCCATGCATACTTTTTTTTGAGCTTTATTATTCAGTTTATTGGCATGATATATGTGTCTTGTTACGTCCCTCTGAGGACCTGGTTTTTCCCCAGGTGTGTGTTTCGTGATTTTTGCAGGTGCTCTAGCTAAGGCCATGTTTTCCTTTCTTCGTGATGATTGCTCTTGGACTCGCCATCGCTCTCGCTTGCTAAATTCTTTCCTTATATATTTTCCCATATTTAATTTGGCTGGTAGTGGACTTTGTCTCCGCCCAGCTATTGTGTACATGACAAACTCAAAATTGCTTTATATCATTATTTATCTTTGTGGATGAGATTTAGTGCCATGGCTTTCTATATTTTACAGCTTATGTATACATACGAGCCGTATATTTATTCGTATGTATACAGCTGGCATGATATGTATCTAGTCTCAAGTATTTGGGACTGGGGCGTTACATGTTTTTGTGGTGGCCCATGCAGGTCTAGTTTGCCGTTTCGGTTACATGACTGTATCGAGAGGGCCTGCAATATAGGATTAGAATCTAGGAATCTCATCCACATACTTGATCACCTTCCTTGACCTTCCTTGATTTCCATATTCCGACTCCCGTGGCTTCCCTTAATTTTTGTATCTTGCTTGAACTCTTTCTACCCACACCCTATCATCTCGTGCTTAAACATGGTTAGAGAGATGACTACACTATATATACTTATTGGTCAACTCTATGGCTAGAAGGATTATATTGACAAATAATATCCATTGAGATTATATTTGAGTATAAAGGCATTATTTTCCTAGAAATATGACTTTTAAGGATTAGTTTATTCCAAGTTGGGTAGTAGCATATTACCGCCATCAAAGGATAGTTGAAATTTTATTATAAATTTACAAGGTAGTATACACGAGAGGATAACTAGATCGAGAAAACAAAATTTTTTTGAATTTTTGAAATTGTGAAATAGTTATGATTTATTAGGAATATGAAATCAATTTGAGAAATACCTTGAGTTTTTATATTGTGACACATGATTTACGGTTAACTTTAAAAGTTGGATTGTGATATTATAAAGTTTATCGCGAGATTATTTAAGGAGTTTTAATTATGATTTTTTGACACCTAGAGAAGACGAAAGTTTAGTTTGAGAAAGCTTGAGGTTTAAAATTGAGTTGTACGATTTATAAGTTTATTTAATTTTGAGTTGAAGAAATGATGGTAAAATTTTGTTTAAATATTTGGGGGATATGAATGCAGCTTTGAAGGAAAAATTTAAAATTTAAATTGTGACATATGATCTATTATTTAAGAAGTTATTTAGATTTTAAGTTTAAAAGCCTTGATTATGGATATTTAAATTTCGGGGAAAAAAGATTTAATTGGGGTTACACGATTTGCGAATAATGAAATAGGCCAAGAGTTTATCTCGAGGTACATTTGAGAATTAGAAATTTTAAAAGTGATGGCTTATTATGAAAATTTAGTTCTGCCGTATTAGATATGATGAAGGATTTTTGGAACTTATTTAAAGAAAATTAAACTTTAAGTTATGATTAAATACTTGATGGAGTATCTTGAGATTTTATTTCGAAACTGTGGAGGAACTAGAAAGTTAACATTTGATCATATATTGGTAGAGGACTAAGAAGCAAGCAGGTCACCCTAATGGGATGCAAGTATTCCTCATTTGCCATGATAGTTGTATGTACTCGAGTGTAGTTAAGTCATCTGCCAGACTATGTGAAGATATCCCAATTTGACTCACTCGACACTCACTCAAACCTAGATTTATCGTGACTTTTTCATACTCCATCTAAGTGGCTATCATATCTCTAGAAACTGTATTCTAACTTATTTTACCTTGATTTCCTCGAATCTTAATTTTCTTATTTTCCGTGCTTTAACTTAATCAATTATTTTGTGCGTTAATCATTATCTCATGAATTCCTACTTTCTATTTTAATTCTTTTGTGCCCTTTACCGTGACTTGGATATTTGAAGCACAATACTAGACGTTTCCTTCCTACAAATTTCACAAGCAAGACCTACATGAGCCCACCTTCATGTAGGTATATCACGTGCCACTAAAACACGTCTCCTTGTACTCTAATTTCATATTACGACTTTCGGGTCAAAAAGACTGGACTCTAATCCCTACCATGAAACCAATATACTTTTTAACTATAGATGCGACTCGACCTCGACTCAATTCTTTCCACCCAATGTGTAATGCTTGACTTGCGCTTTACCTTGAGTGCTTGACCCATTGACCCCTTTACACTACTAGTTTAACTCTTGTAAGTTGGGTAGAATACCTCCCGACCTAACCAACCTTTTGTGGACCACATTGATAGGTTCACGTAGACACTAGAATTCAGTGGACCCTAACTTATCTAGTCAACTAAGCCGACTGTATAAGCCCAAACCTTGGACAAGACTTGATTTTAAAGAATCTAGGATTATTTAATTATCCTTTACCACGGTTCCTTACTTATACTTTGACTATTTTAAACTTAGCATAAATTTTGCAAGCTTATTTTTCTTATCAAGCTTGATCATGACGTATCTTATTGGGTCGCTCCCACTAACATACTGTCAAATCAGAACCGGTGCATGATGGTCTGATCAACCTATTGCACTTTGGTTCGCTTTTTTTTTTCATATATCAATCTTCGTGGATGGATGTAGTTGAACTTTCTCCTTAGAATTTCATCTACGACTGCCTAGAATTTTTTTTTGAAATTATTCGGTCGCCTTTGAACCACGTTTTCGTATTCGATAATATCGTCTTTTGAACTCTCTATTGTTTTCGCCTTCTCCCATTTTAGAATAACGAAGGCGGTATACTAGAACTTCCTCTAGCCTCCATATCGAATAGGACCATTACCACTCAAAGTTGCTATACCTTCGTCCTAAACTACTCGTCCTTATTCTCGGCCCTACTATGACCCTCATTCACTACCCACGACCATACTCGTATTATTTTTCTATGATCTAAATCACAACTTCTTGCGACATGATTTTATTGAGCCTTATAATTGATTGTTCCCCACCGATACCCCCCTTATGTCTTCTCACCCCCCTACAAATTCTTAATTTCGATGACGAAATTCTTTTAAGTTGGGTAGGATGTAAAACCCCTAAATTTCTACAATATTTTTTTAAATTTGTACGGATTTAAAAATTTTGTATTGTACGTCGCGTAGTCATATTGTACGTCGTGCACGAAATTTCGATTCTCGTAATTGCTCGTCGAGTGCGAATATGTGCGAGCGTACATATTTTTAGAAAAATATTTTTTTATTTTTATTGTTCAAAATAATTTATATAATAAATATTTTGCTATCGTACAAAAATTGCTAAGTTTGTTCTTTTCATTTTAGAGATCCTCCAGTTATAAATAATAAATAATATTTTTATTAGAAAGGTATATTTATACGAATATTATTTGTGTATACATTTCATAATTATCTATTAGATTATTTTAAACAATACTTTTCGAAATTATTATTATTAGTACTTTTGGGAAATATATTTCAAAATTATTGTGGAAATTTAAATCTTGATTTGAAATTATGGATTTATTTAAATAGTTAACATTTGAAATTTGATTATCCTATTGATTTTAAACCAAGAATTTTATTAGATTTAAATTTGATTGTATTTGGAATTGGATTTTGAATTGGATTCGGTTTTATTGAATTAATTTAAACAAATAGATGAATTATCTAATTTGGGTTTTAAAATATCCTAATCCCTATCCTAATGGGAATTCTCACCTCCTATAAAAGGAGAGATACTCCTCCATAATTTCACCAAACCAATTCCACAGCCAAAGTGTGCATCGTGTCCGTGTCTCTCTTCCATCCATTATTTTACAGATATAATATTTTGTCCCACTCGACAAACCGGGCCTCGACGCCATCCACGTCACATAGACAGACCACCCAATCCTAACCCTAACACCCGCCACCATCCTTGCTGCCATCACCATCACGTCGTCGTCACCAACATCCCCAGCCTTCTCGTTCCCTGTCCACCGCTGCCCCGGCAACGTCCCCGTCTCCACCATCTCCCTGTCCTCCTTCCCTTCGGCTAGAACAGTACACCCCCAAAACAACTTGCCATCTCAGCCAGACACGTCCTCGACTCCTGCCTCGCCAACATCCCTCGACCAACTCTGGTCCACACCACCACCGCTCAGCATCTCCACAATTCGCCACCACCACCTCATCACCATTGCCACAACAACAACTACCACCGTCGCCGGCGTCTATCGCCGACGACCACAAAAATCATCCATACCACAAGAAAAAGAAGAAGCAAACCCTAACCCGAGCCCGACTCCGCCGCACACCCATCGGGAGCCCCAAAACGTCCCCGGCGCCACCGCGCGTGGGACTACCGCCCGATCTGCGCCGCCTTTGACCAGGAGTCTCCTCCGCGTGACCCAACCGCTCCTCCGCCTCGACGAATCCACCAGCCGCCTCTTCCCCCGAAACCCCCTTTTTCCCGTCGGAGATCTAACCCTTCGCCGCCGCCTCCGTAGCCTCAGCGTGCCACCACCGGCGTCGTCTCTCCACTGCACCTTCGCGCCAGGCACTGACCGCCGTGCCGCTCTCAGCACCGTCGAACCCTGGCCTCCCCTCCGCCTGCAGTGCCATCCACCCGCCGGAGCCCGCCGACGAGTCCCTTCCTCATGATTTCCTTTTTTTCACTCCTATCTTTCTCTCACTCTCTGAACATTGGGGGGAAGTGGGTTATAAGGGTTAACGCATTATTATTATTATTATTATTATTATTATTATTATTAACATTATTATTTCTTATAATTATCATTATTATTATTAACATTATTATTTCTGATATTTTCATTATTATTATTATTATTATTATTATTAACATTATTATTTCTTGTAATTATCATTATTATTATTATTAACATTATTTTTTCTGATATTTTCATTATTATTACTATTATTATTATTATTATTATTATTATTATTATTATTATTATTATTACTATTATTATCAATTTTATTTAATAAAGAAACTTTACTATACTTACGATATGAGATTAGTATTTTAAGGATATAAATAGCATTTTTGTCATTAATATATGAAATTCCAAAATTTAGAGTTTATTCCTAAACTGAATTTCTATATTTCAAATTATTAATTAAAAATATATATATAGTTTTCAAATGATGATCTTTGGTACTGAAAGAGTCGGTTAAATTTTTATTATTTCTTATATTATCATTTAAACATATTTTTATGGATTTTCTTAATTACAAACAAATTTTCTAACTATATTCTCAAAGTATTATAAATATTTTCTAAGTATAGCAAGCACTTTCCCATAAATTCTTGTTGATGACCAATCTTGATAATAACTGAACATATCTATTTCCTCGCAACTTCAGACCTCTATCCATCGATCATGGCTTTAGACTATCTGGACATTATCATGATCGTCGCACCATACCAGGCATAACACCAGGCAAGACACCATGCCTTTACTGTTTAAATTTCCTGCTCAATATCATGCATGTTGTGTTTAATTTTAAGATTGTTTCTTTCTAAATAATATGTAGATACAAATTACTATATTTTATAAAATTTGGCTTAGAGTTAAGAGACTACCATCAAATTTAGTGTCTCATGGACTTGCCACGATTGTATACGAGTTGTGTGTGAGAGTTGTGAGTATCATATAAAGGTCACTTGCGTGTGGGCTGATCCCCCGTGCGCATGCGTAGGAATAACTGTCAATAGATGCATGATTAGAAGACTTGACAGTTATCTATATTAAAACAGTGGGGTGGAAACGACACGTGTTTGTGTGTCATGGTTACGACACACGTATAGTATCATTGGGGGGATGGGACAACTACTAGCGTAGGGGCTACTTTTATTTTACACATTTGGGAGATAGTGTCTCGGATGAGCGCTACGTGTTACCCGGCCGATAGTGTCTCGGATGAGCGCTACTTGTTGGCCACTCTTTATTGCTTGCTTGAGACAGCCCCTGCGTAGAACGTTGTCCTCTAAATTGAAATTCACATAGAATGGTTAGGAACCTTTACCCATTTACACTTTTCCGTTGAGCTTTATTATTCAGTTTATTGGCATGATATTATGTGTCTTGTTACGTCCCTCTGAGGACCTGGTTTTTCCCCAGGTATGTGTTTCATGATTTTTGCAGGTGCTCTAGCTAAGGCCATGTTTTCCTTTCTTCGTGATGATTGCTCTTGGACTCGCCATCGCTCTCGCTTGCTAAATTTTTTCCTTGTATATTTTTCCATATTTAATTTAGCTGGTAGTGGACTTTGTCTCTGCCCAACTATTGTGTACATGACAAACTCAAAATTGCTTTATTTTATTATTTATTTTTGTGGATGAGATTTAGTGCCATGGCTTTCTACATTTTACAGCTTATGTATACATACGAGCCGTATATTTACTCGTATGTATACAACTGACATTATACGTATCTAGTCTCATGTATTTGGGACTGGGCGTTACATTGTTCGACCATCGCTTGATGGCCTGGGCCCCCTTATCCATCTATCATCATCTTAATGGATTAGAATATGACCGTGCTCTTATATTTCTTACATTGTAGGCACATAATGCTACAAAGATGAAGCAGTTTTGTTTTTTGCATTTCTGGGTGCGTCATGATAATTTTTAGTCAATTATGGCTTCTACTTGGAGTTCAGTGGATTATAGTAATAGTTTGATTTGCATCACTCTTCGTCTTGCTCCTACAAGGGGAGCTCTCTCTCTAAATAAAGCCATGAAACCTTTGGTGATATATTTCAGGAGGTCAAGAGAGTAGAGGACGCAGTTTTAGCCGCAAAAGTTGCATACGAGAATGATTTATCCTCCTGTTCACAGTTACTCCAAGCTCGAGCACACCTGAACAACGCCTAAGGATCGAAGACTCCTATTGGAAGAAAAAAGCAAGGTCAAATAGGATTGGCAAGGGGATCACAACACTAAATATTTTCACTCATGCGTGTCTAATAGGAGGAGACAATTGCATATTCATAGCATTGCCTTGGAGACGGGTACTATCACTGACCTTCCTGACATTCAAGCTGCGGCTGTCGAGCATTTTAGCAAATTATTTGTTCTTGAAGCTGTTTGCAAAAACAAAAGTATAGAACTTTATTGATACAAACTGTAATAAAGATTACAAGAATTCTAGGAAAATTACAACTGTAGGAATCCAATCTCGATGATGATTGCTTTATCCCTTGGACGATGTGAACTTTGAAGACGAAGCCTTTGAAGTTGAAAACAACTCAAGAAAACTGAAGGCGAAAGCCTCGGAAGTTGAAGACAAAAGTCTCGGAAGAATGCAGCAGCACTTTGGCAAGAACTCCTGAACTCTCTAATTTCTGATCTCCGATCTTGATCCCCCTGAATGAAGACTTGAAACTCTATTTATAGAGTTCTGGAAATAACTAACTTTCAGTTATTTTGGACTGCGCATGATGATTTGCGCAGCATTGGTTTGCGCAACATTGATTTGCGCAGATAGTTACTGGATCGTGGGCCGACTATCGTGGACACATGGCATGATTTGATAGAAATGCGCATGATCGTGCATAAACAGTTGCCACGTAATGAACAATTGATGGCATGAATGCCACGTGTAACTTAACAGTTACATTTGATAGAGTGCGCAGAGTTGAATTGCGCATACATGATTTGCGCAGACTCAAACTGCGCAGCATTGGTTTGCGCTGCCAGCTGTCAGCCGCCCTCGAGCACTGTGCGGCGCAAGAAACGAACAGACTCCTTGTTATTCGTGCTGTCAGTTGTCAGAAAAGATTTGATTTGATTTAGTAATGATGACTTCTGCCACGTCAGCTTGCGCAATCGGTTGTTTGCGCAAAGCAGTGTGCGCAATCGGATTGCTGCGCAATCTGTTGTCTGCGCAATTCATCAAAATGATGGGTTTCTTGATTTCTTGACTTTGTTGATTGATGCAACTTGATTTTTTAGGACCTACAAGACCCCCTTCAAAGTTTTCGAAAGTTGATTTGATTCAAAGTTTCGAAATACTTTGAATTTTTGCATTTTTGAATCAAGTTGCGCATGATGATGAGCTGTCTGCGCAAAGCGAAGTGCCCCCAATTTCAGGCGCAATACATGGCAGCCGTTTCGTATTTCGAAAGCTATAAATAGCCTCTTTTCACTTTCATTTTTACTTTGCATCCGTTGATCTTTTGAGAGAAATTCCCCCGAACCCTTGCTGTCCTCCTTCTTCGACAAACAATGGCCCCCCGACGATCCTCCACCGCCGCCGCCGCCGCGAAAGGCAAAGCTCCGGCCGAGTCTTCATCCAGGACTGCGCGACGAGCCTCTCGTCACGAAGCTGCGCTGCCCGCTCTGAGAGGTTGTTTAACCGATCGAAAACCCTTTTTAGGGTGTTTTGACTTCCTTTGATCTTCGAAACTCATTTCTTTTTAGAGATGAGTTCATCTTGCGCCATCCTTTTTAGGATTTTTGGTTGCATAAATAGTCAGTCTTCATTTTTATGAAAACTGTAATCCTGCGCAATCTATCGAATTGCGCTGACAGAAAGTCAGCGCAATCAATTGATTTGCGCTGAATGTCAGCGCAATCAATTGGTTTGCGCACCCTATTATGATGCGCAAACTAATCTTGCGCAATCCATGTTAGCGCAATCTGAGGATTGTATACTCTTCTGTTTTGCTTGTCTGAAAAAATAGAGTTTTTTGATTTGTACTGATCTTTATCTGTCTTTGATGCAGTTGAAACCAATGAAGATCCAAACTATGAACATTTTGTGGGAACTTTGTCTGAATCTGAATATAAAGAAGATTTGTCTCACGTCCATTATCCTCAATACGATCTGCCGACTTCTCGTCAGGCAATATTGATTTCTCAGGACAACGAAACTTTAATGTGTCTGATAAATGGACAGCCTCTGGAATCAGCAGATGCTGTTATCCACAAGAAACCCTTATTCTTGTTTGGTGATGCCTTTGAAAAAGTCTCCCAGCCTAGGCCAATGATGGAGGAGATGGTAGTCCACCGGGAAGACAGATCATTCTTCATTCCTAAAATTGCTCGATGCCTTCCTTTGTCACGGTACGCTCATGCGAGCTACCCAAGGAAAATGGATTGGAACATCACCCTTCTCCAGGATGCTCGTGCAGGGAAGATCTTTGTAAAGAAGGTTAACGGGAAAGATATGTTTTACAGCTCTTCTGACAGATACAGTGCTATGTTGAGAGGTTTAAGACCCAGCTGCATCCCACCGGAAAACTCATCTATGCTGATGCCCGTCAGAACCCCTATATTCGCAAATGAATTTGCGAAGGAAGAAGGAAGATACCCTGAACAGGATATCAGGATGACTGGATTAGTGAATCCAGATTACAAACGATGGAATTGCATTGCAAATTGGGTTCTGACAACCTTCCAAGATAAACTTCAACAAATTAACCTGTTTCAAGCAGTACATGCCACTGTATACGGGTTTGCTCCTAACCCTCAAATGTTTTTGGCCTTGGCTGAGCGATACAATTACAGAACAGGAACCTTCATGACCCCGGGTGGAGAGATGGGGTTTGCACTCCACGAGATGAAATACATCTCATACTTGCCCATGGCGGATGCTCCATATGAGGAGTTTGTTCCCACAAATGACGAGTTAGAGAAACTCAGAAAAGAAAATGCAGAAATGGTAGCAGTGTTTGAAGAACTGCTATGCCATTACAAAATTTGCTCTTTGTACTATAAGAGTGCTACGGCCAACACTTGCTATTCTTCGAAGTGGTTGCCATATTTATTCCTAAATCATATCGAAGAGAAGAAAACCAAGGAAAATGACAAATGTTACCCTCATTTTTTCAAACCCCTGATTAACACGGAAGTCATGAAGATGATGGAAGAAAATAAACATTATGATAAGGAAATGAAGGATGATTATCAATGTCCACCTTTAAAGAAAGGTGACATTTTGGAAAGTTTTTTGAGAATGGGTTACAGACCCATGTCCAAAGAAGCCCAGTTAGCAGGGTTTCTGACACACTGGCTCAGACGATTCGTGGTCCCGGGATCTAGTGCAGTGGACCGTTTTCATCGTGGTGTACTTTTTGCTGCCGTCAAGCTAGTCTTCGGTTATAAGGTTGACTTGTTATCGGCAATGACCTGCAGATTGAATGCGAGTCTTCGCTTGTATGTTGACTCGATGCTAAAGGCAAAGGGAGAGAAAGAATTCCCCCGTCTCGAAATGCCGTACACTTATCTCTTTGGATGGTTACTCCTCCACTATCCAACTTTAATGGACCCTGGTATGGGACCAGTAGATGGCAGCTTCTTGCGCAGATATTCTCAGGGTAAATGGAAGTACACCTCTCTGAGTGAGTGCAGATTTGTTTTAAATTTGAACAGAGGATGGAACTTCTGTTGCGCCCCTCTCCCGGCCGGTCATGACCAAATGCCACCCAACATGGTAGATTCAAAACTGCAGCCCTTAAACCGTGTGGCCTTTGAATGGTTGAAGACAATTCGACCATCTCATTTAGTATACCGCTTTGAAGAAGAATGCTTTTTGGAACCATACCTCCCTAGCCGTTTTGCTAGACAATTTGGGTATGATCAGTTCCACGTAGGGAACGCAATCACCTGCCTTCAGGGCAAGGGCTTCTTGATTGACGGGGCCCGAGCTTGGGCCTACTACAATGCCCGTGACACAAAGGCTACCTTCTCTATGCCACCAAAGAGCACTCCTCAAGGGCCTCGGATGCTCTTTACATACTCGGTATTCTACACATCTGCAAATACTTTTGCCGAGAACTTTAACCTCGCCGATAGTTTTGCTTCTGCGATAAGATTGAGGAAAGGGAGGATAGCTTTATCAATCCCTGCCAATGATGAGGCAAACGAACCGGCGGATGAACCCTTAGAAACTTCAAGAGAAATGATGTTCCAACAAGAGATAAACGCAGCAATGCGGATCTCTCTAAGAGTGGGAAAGTCTCCTGCCAAGAAAAGAAGAAGAGAGGAGCCTCCTGCTCCTGCAGCAAAGAAGAAATTGGTCTTGGAGCATTCTTCTGATAAAGTGACTACAAGATCCCAATCTCGGCAGCTAGCCGAGACAACTCAGGAAGTTGCTACAACACCAACTTCTGTACAGAAGCAAATAGCACCAATAAATGTAGAGAGTCCCGATAGACCTCTACACAGAAAGAAAAAGAAGTTGGTTACCAGAAGAAATTTAGAAGCCTCTTCTTCCAAACAACTCCTGACTTCAGTAGATGCTGCAGCAGGATTTATAATGCCATCTCCCACCCCTGTTTCTGAATCAGGGAGTAAAACCCTTGAAGAAACTGAACAGAGGGGAGATCTTGACCCCAGAACTGAAGTTGAAACATTCAGAGAAAACATCATTGAAGATGAGCAAAATATTACACAACCTCTTTCACCCGTCGCGGAAACAACTCAGCTTCCTCCTACTCCTAAGACTCTTCGTGAAGAAGAAGAGCATGAAATGATAGCAGCTTTGGCCGATTGTTATAGCCTACAGGAGGATCTAACCGCAACTGACAGTGGGAATGCAGCCCAAGAAGAAGAAGAAGATAAGGAAGAAGAAAGCTCTTCATCTGGAAATGTTGATGAGTATATACAGAATCCTGAAGGGGACAACGAAGAACACATATCTCTTGATACCGCCGATGATGCTTCTGATCCTAAAAAGGATATTGAAGTAGAGGCGTCCGTAGAAAAGGTTGTTAACCCAGATGAAGACATCGAGATAGAACTATCTCCTGAAGAAGCGGCTGGTGAAGATGTTCAGCAAGAAAATCCCGCCACCGAACCCCAAGGTATATAAAACGAGATTTAACAATCTTCTTTCTTTAAAATAGATTGATATCTAATATCTTCATTTGTAGTTCTTGCAGATCTTGATACTCTACCAACACCTCCGATGGACCTGGCAATGGTGCCTATTCCGACGGTGGTTGTTAGTAGTAGCCATCACTTATCTTGCGGCTCTGAAGCGGGCAGCAGCCAAGCTGTCGCAATTGAAGCTACTTCCTTTCAACGGGAGTCTATTCCAGCAGGAGATGCAGTTGTTGATAGATCAAATCAAGGTAAGACTGTTTTTATTTGATCTTTTTATTTATTGGCAAATTAGTAAATAATAATTTTACTTTTTGCAGAAGAACAAGCAGGAGGAGCAACCAGCTCTACTTTGGCTCCTTTATTTAAAGAGCCCATCATTCAGCAGCAAAGGTTTGAGCAACCGAATACTCCATCCTCAACAGGGGTAGCTTCGACTCCTGGAACCATAGCCATCAATCAGCAAGTTGTCCAATCTTTTACCAGATGTTTCTTTGAGTCATTGGGATCTCTTGTCCGTAAAATGATAGAGAAGGAAGGAGCTAACTTCATTATGGTTAGGGACCCCACTTCTTTCCTGATAAAAGCCATAAGAGGCCAAGGAGACGAAGCCCAAGCCGTTCTTCTTGAACATATATTAGATGAGTTGGAAGTATCCATAAGGAAATATAAAGAGCTCAAGAAGAAGAATATAGACTCTCTGGTGCAAGCTGAATATGAACGACTAGCCCAAGAAGCTGATATGGAAAGGATAAACCTTCAGAACCTTTTAGAAGCTCATTCTGCAAAGTCAGCTGAATTCAACTCAAAGATAGAATCAGTTACTTTGGCAGCTGAGAACAAAGGACAGAGGCTTGCTGAATTGAAAGCGGAAATTATTCGCCTTCAGAAGAAATTTGAAGAAGAAACTGCCAATCAACAATTTATGATTGAACAACTCAATACCCTAATTCAGGAGAAAAATGAGTATGATGAGACTCATAGTGCTGAAATTACCCGCAGGACAGTAGATATGCCTATCTTTGATGAAGAAAATGGGATGGAGGAAGCAAGAAAAATAGTAGAATCAACACATGAAGAAGAGCTGCGGACATTGAAGCAGCAAATCGACAATTTAATTATTCCTCCTTCTTGATTAGAACTTTTTTTTTTTTATCTTTGTTTTTGCTGCTATGGAAGCATTTTTGTAATGTCTCATATTTCCATAAATAAAAGACATTGTTTTTGTTGTGGCTCCATTATTTATTGCATATCTTATTAGATAAAAATAATAGAGATAGAAAATATATTCAGAGGTGCAAGACATGATATATTTTTTTGATAATTTTGTAGAAAATAATTATATTCATTATATCTGCTCAGAAGTAATATGGACATGGCAGAATATATTGAATATTATTACTTCGACTTGACAACCTAGTCGAAAACAACCAGTTGCTGATATAGATAATGAACGATGATGAACCGTCAATGTTTGTGAAATGAATGAACGGGAAGACCGTCAAATGATGAATGACAATGAACGGGTGAACCGTCAAGTGGTGATGAATGGGTAAGCCATTAAATGGAAGTGAATGGTTAAACCATCAGGTGAAATGAACGGGTGAACCGTCAGGTGATAGTAATGAACGGATGAACCGTCGGTTGAATATGATAAATGAACGGATGAACCCGTCAAATGAATATGATAAATGAACGGATGAACCGTCGGGTATTAATGAACGGATGAACCGTCTGATGAATGTGATAAATGAACGGATGAACCGTCAGGCATTAATGAACGGATGAACCGTCTGATGAATGTGATAAATGAACGGATGAACCGTCACTTCGTTATTTGAAGAACTTCTGTCTATAAATATAGCAGAAATCTGACAGGAATGAACACTTCTGCTTTTCAACATAAAAATGTCGTCCGGAGAAGCATCTAAGAAGGCCGAGATCGCCCCGAAGGTTGAGAAGAGCACTGAAGAGCGCCCTGCCGATCCAATCCAGCCGAAGGAGGCAGAAGCGGGCGAAGGTCCGTCTGCGCCCCAGCCGCCACAGGATATCTTGGACTTCCTGCTCGAACCAGGAAGGACTGAAGAAGAAGAAGCCATGAGGATGGCTGCCTGCAAATTCCTCGTGGGTTCCAGCAAGGAGGTTTTTAGCTCTTTTGCTGATCATGTCTTCGAAAAGGACGGCAGTGGCCCTCGTCCCAATGTAAAGAAAGATGATAATGACCTTTAATATTATGTACTATCATTTAATGAAATAAAATTTGCATTTTATTTATGAACTTGATCCTGTTTGACGATTTTACAAGCATTTATATTTATACAAAATACTTCTTAAGAAATTTGCCATTGATAGGCATCATGGCAATTCGACCATCAAGCTCTGAAAGTTGATAAGCTCCATTTGAGAAGACTTTGCTTACAACATAGGGACCTTCCCATTTCGCATCGAATTTCCCTTTGCTCATATGAGTCATAGTCATAGGACGTCTGACGGCTAGAACAAGTTCTCCTTGTTGAAATGCTCTGACTTTAACTTTGCGATTGAAAGTCTTTGAGATGCGGGCTTGATATAGCTCAATATACTGTTGAGCCATTAATCGCTTCTCATCCAACGCTTCTAACTCTTGAAGCCGAAGAAGATCATTATTTTCTGTGGTAAGCTCATTGGCAATAGCGATCCTTAAAGAAGGAATTTGCAGCTCTAAAGGAAAAACAGCTTCACAACCATACACCAAAAAGAAAGGTGTAAAGCCTGTGGGATTGCGGACTGTAGTTCTATAAGCCCAAAGACATTCGCCAAGTTTCTCGCTCCAGTTCCGTTTGTTAGTAGATACAAACTTCTTGAGGAGTTTAATGATGGTTTTGTTAAAAGCTTCAGCTAAACCATTAGCGGCAGGATTGTATGCTGTCGAAGCGACATTATTAATCCGGTGATCATCACAGAATCTAGTGAACTTCTGACTGATGAACTGAGGTCCATTGTCATGGATGATTCTTCGGGGTATACCAAATCTATATATGACGTGGTGTTTAACGAAGTTGATGACATTGCTAGTCTTAACCTCAGTCAGTGGTATAGCTTCAGCCCACTTGGAGAAGTAATCAGTTATTGCCAATATGAACCGATGTCCTCTAGAAGAAGGAGGGTTAATAGGCCCTATGATGTCCATACCCCAAGCTTCAAAAGGCCAGGAAGCAGCCGTCGGGTGTAAGAATTCTGATGGTTGATGAATGAAGTCTGCATGGATTTGACAAGCTCGACATTTCCTTGCATACTCTATGGCATCCGATACCATAGAGGGCCAGTAGTAACCCATACGTCTAATGCGATCTTGTAGCTTAGGACCAGGCTGATGTGCTCCACATACACCGTCATGAGCTTCACGCAGTACTTGCTTAGCTTCATCACCAGCGAGACAGCGTAAAAGAAGACCGTCATAAGTTCGCCGATAGAGAGTTTTAGTAGTTTGATTATAATAGAATCGGAGAGATCGTCGACGAACGCTTGTAGCCTCCTTAGGATCTTCGGGGAGTATGTCATGTACCACGAAGTCGATAAAAGGAGTTCTCCAGTCATCATCGATAACATTAACTTCAGCAAAATTGCTGAATTCAATATTACGATTATTTTCAATACAGAACAGTTCTCGGTTGGAGATAACTACCACCTGCTGTCTTTTAATAGGGATAGCTAAGACAGCTGCAAGATTGGCTAAAGCGTCTGCTTCAGTATTGCAAGCTCGCCGCACATAGTCAATGAAGAAATCTTTGAATGATATAGCTAAATTGATTGCCGCTTCATGATAAGACACTAAGTCTTGATGACGAACTTCATAGGTTCCTCTAACCTGATTAACAACCAGTTTAGAATCACCGTATACTTCAAGATATTCAACATTCAGTTGTTTAGCTAACTGAAGGCCAATAAGTAGAGCATTATACTCTGCTACATTGTTAGAACAAGGTTCATCTAGAGAGTAGGCTCTTTGGATAGTTGATCCATCTGGAGAAACGAGGACCACTCCAACACCTGCCACAACAGCACCATTTGGTCCGATCCTTGATGCACCGTCGAAGAATAAACGCCAGGTTGGAAATTCTTCAGAAATCATATTAACTTCCAATGTTTCATCTGGAATTTCGTCATAGAGCTTAGATGTCTCAGGTACAGGATGAGCCGCTAAAAAGTCCGCCAGCGCTTGACCTTTGACAGACTTCTGTGGAACATACACCATGTCATATTGAGCTAGCAGGATTGCCCATGTAGCCAACCGAGAATTAAGTGTACTTGGTTTCTTCATAAGTACCCGAAGAGGATTAACTCGAGATATAACATGAATAGTTTGACCAATGATATAATGCCTCGTCTTTTGTACAGCAAACATGAGAGCCAAGCATTCTTTTTCAACTGGACTATAACGGTGTTCAGCACCAATCATAGTACGGCTAAGATAATAAATGGCCTGTTCGTGACCTTCTTTGTTCTTTTGGGCAAGTAAAGCACCCAATGAATGATCCATAGCACGGACATACATTAAGAACGGAATACCAGAAATAGGTGGCACCAAGACTGGTGGGTTCATGAGATATCGCTTGATATCATCGAATGCTTGTTGACATTCTTCAGTCCAAACGAAAGATACACCTTTCTTCATTAGTTGAGTAAATGGTCTGCAACGTCCAGACAAGTTCGAAATGAATCGCCTGATGTATGCAAGTCGACCTTGGAATCCTCGTAGCTCTTTTAAGTTGCGTGGAGGACGCATCTCTTGAATGGCTTTGATCTTCTCGGGATCTACGTGTATACCCTTAGAGGTAATGACGAAGCCGAGAAATTTGCCACTAGAGACACCCAAGAACGACTTGGTGGGATTCATTTTGAGTTGATGTTGGCGCATGAGATTGAAGATAGTTCTCAGGTCTTGGAGGTGATCTTCCTTTAGACGACTTTTGACAGCAATATCGTCAACATAGCATTCAACAGTTTTGCGAAGATGATCTTTAAAAATAGTACTCATAGCACGTTGGTAAGTTGCACCAGCATTCTTAAGACCAAATGGCATCACCGTATAGCAATAAATACCACGAGAAGTGCGGAAAGAAGTATGCTTTTCATCTTCAGGATGCATCTTGATTTGATTGTATCCAGAGAATCCATCCATAAAAGATATTCGTTCAAACCCACAGGTATTGTCGATCATGACGTCCGTAATAGGAAGAGGAAATTCATCTTTTGGACATGCTTCATTAAGATCCCGGAAGTCAATACAGACTCGAACTTTGCCAGTTTTCTTAAGAACTGGGACGACATTGGCTACCCAATCAGGATGTTGTTCTTCTCGAATGAAGCCACAAGCAATGAGCTTTTTGACTTCATCATCGATCGCATCCATCATTTCTGGTTTGAAGCGTCGCTGTTGCTGCTTAACAGGTTTTGCGTTAGGCAAAATGTTCAGTTTATGTGTAGCAATCTTGGGATCTAAACCCGGCATGTCTTCATAACTCCAGGCAAAGACATCAATATATTCTTTAATAAGAAGAATCAACTCTTCCTTGTCTGTCTCTGGAAGATTTTTGCTGATAAAGATTGGACGAGGCGAGCTGCTTTCTCCTACATCAACTTGAACTAATTGATCTTCAGTAGGTGGTTCACGTTGTTCAAAGCGAAGTACCCACTGATTGTCCATATGCTGAGCCCAAGGATCTGTTTCAGGATTTTCTTCCACCTCTTCGTCATAGCCTTCTGGAAGTTCAACGGAGACCATGTTAGATGATACGACCAACCTATGGACTTCACCAATGCTAGTATCAGAATCCCAAGATCTGGAATCAGATGAGTTAGAGCGTTCTTCACTGTCGGAGTCGGAAACTGCTGGGGATAATAATGGAGGAGAAGCATATCCGAGACCTCTCTTAGTCCTGCTATAGTACATGTCTGACTTTCCTTTCGGAACAGTTGTACGGATAGGAGTTCGTCTACCCTTACCGTAATTGAAGCCACATTTGAAATCATAACCCATTTTCCGAATGATGTCTTTTGATTGTTGACTATAACGATGAAGTTGGATACGCCCCGTGTCGTTAAGTTTACTGTCATCCGTATAACTGAATTTTTGTTCTGGTCCTTTAATAAAAATTATTGGACTTTCACCTCTCTTTCGAGAAGAGACAACAAAATATGAATCATCTGAGTGTTCAAGTAAGACTTCTGTATGAAGAGATTGCACAACTCCCATTGTAATTGATTGGAAGCTATCTAACATATCTAAATAGTAGTTAGTATGATAAATAACATCAGTATACTGGAAAATAGGTGCTTTTTCATTGATTTGTACATTAGTATTTACAACAGGACCTTTGGCCTTAACAGGCTTGGTCAGGTTAATTACAAGAGGTGGAGAAGAAGAACGTGAGGGAGGCTTGTTACGACGGAGATCGATAACAAGTGGCTCAGAGGAAATGAGCTCCTTTTTTTCTTTGTTGTGAGTGAGATCAACAACAATTGACTCAGAAGAAGTGAGCTGCTTTTTGTCCTTGTTACGACGTAAATCGATAACAAGTGGCTCAGAAGAGGTGAGCTCCCTTTGATCTTGATCAGCATCAACTGACTTCTTTTGTACTGGCAAGTGAATAGCCAATGGTTTAGAAGACTGAGGATGTGAAACTCGCCCTTTGACAGGTATGATAAGAGTGTCTTTAGGCGTCGCTTCTTGTTCTTCTTCAGTGTCTAATGCTAACACGATTTTCATGAATTCATCCTTATACATCCGAGCGTCGTTGCAGTATGCTTCAACACCTTTGAAGGGATAAAGATCTGCAACCTCTTTACGAACAACGCCTTTGTCATCAACATATTTGAAACATTGATGAAGGGTTGATGGAACAACATTGTGCTCGTGTAAGAATGGCCTCCCCAATAGAGCGTTGTAAGAACAACCAAAATTGTCAATAATGTAGAATGTAACTTTTGTGCGAAGATTGCCAATTTGAAGTTTTAGGCGAATTTTGCCCAAAGGTTCACTCCTTCCTTGATTAAATCCAAGGATGGTAGTGATTGTAGTGGAGAGACTATGCACAGGAATTTTCAAAGCATCGAGCATTGTCTTCGGCATGATACTAAGAGCAGACCCTGGATCTATCAGAATACGATCGACTTTCATCGAATCGACATATCCTGTATAGTAAAGAGGACGGTCATGCCTGTTGTCTTCCATTAACATGTCATCTTGCGTAAAAGTTATGTTCGGAATGAATTCCTGAACACTATTACAAGAGACTGATTCTGCTTCGGGCTTTTTGAGGAAGGTTAGACAAGCTTCTGCTTGCATAAGAGCTTCGCTGAGGGTTTCTCGAGTCTCTTTGGAAAGACGCAAGAGTTCAAAGATAGACAACTTTGCTGGGGTATTGGCTAGTTGAGCCAATATATCGAAGTTGTAAGGCTTCTCAAGTCCTGTAGGAGACGATTTCTTCAAAGGTTTATCGAAGCGGATTTGTTGTTTGCCTTTATCAGCAGTCACTGGCTTGGGAGGAATAGGAATCACAACTGGTGAAGGTGCAGCAGGATTCTCTTCAACTAGAGCAGGTTGTGCTGAGGTAGGTTCAGGAGAAGAAGTAGGATTCTCTTGAGTTTCAGGGTAATCCTTCAAATAGGGCTTTCCTGATCTGGTGCCTAATAGAATTTCTTCGTCAACTATGGGATCAAAAGATACCATGTTGCAAATCTTCGTCTTGCCTTTGGAGCGACTTTTCTTCTTGGAAGAAGAAGAATCCTCGAACTCTGAAGTAAGATCGGGGTGAATCCACATAACCTCACCATTGTTTAGAGACAAAGGAACGAGACCTTCATTTGGTGGAGAAGGAATATTTTCAATCTCAAGAGTAGTTTTCGGAATAGGAATGACACCATGCTGTATCATCTGCGGGGGAAAGTTACCGAACTGAACTGAAACCATATTGGCGGTGACAGTCTTTTCATCTTGTTGCAGAGTAACAACTCCAGCATTAACAAGCTCTTGAATCTTGCCCTTGAGCACATAACATGCTCTAGTAGGATGTCCAATGAATCGGTGGTAAACACAATACTTAGGATGATCGGTCTTACCGACTTCATCAGGTTTTTTCGGGTCTGGGAGCTGGATCTTATTGCTTTTGAGTAAACAATCGAAGATACTTGCCGTGTCATTCTCGTCAAAAGAATACTCTACCTTAGGACGAGGTTCCCTCGGTTGTGGTGCAGAAGGAGTGGAAGTGGACGTAGGCTGAGCTACGTTGACAGCCAAAGACTCTTTGCTTTTCAGATTAATGTTCAGAGTCTCTTTGTTCTTGCGGTTGTTTTGGCGATTTCCACCGCTTAACGCTTGATGTTCATCCCGATCGGGGTTAGACATTTGTACCCCCAACTGTTTGAATTTATCAGCACTTACTTCAGCTGCTTTGGCATTAACAATGAAGGATGGCCAGTCTTGAAACTGAATTGAGCCTGTCCACATACTGATGATAGGCAAGAGATTTGCCTTACAAGTATCTATAGTAACAGCAGCAGGAGTCCCTGGAGGCATTTTCAGGGCTTCTCGGCGAAAACGTTCAATGAAACTCTCTGCAGTCTCGTTATGTTTCTGTTTGATTTTATTTAGGGCTGACATAGTCATGTCATTGAATCCCTCATAGAATCGTTCTAGAAAGATTTGCTTGAGACCTGAGAAAGAAGTGATACAACCATCGGGCAAACTTCTGTACCAGTCATATGCTACGCCGGCTAAACAACCGACGAACACTCGGGTAAGAAGAGCGTCGCTTGGTTGAAGTTGAACAGTCATTACCTCGAAGTGATTGATGAATTGACTTGGTGAGGTACTACCATCAAAGAGAGCGATTGTTGGAATCTTGTATTTGGGAGGAAATGGAACTTCTTTCCATTCGACGGGATATGGCTGTTTGATTCCCAACCTTTGCAGGTTGTCTTTCTCTTTGAAAGCTTCAAACTGAGTTCGTAAAAGCTTGACTGCTTCATTAGCATCTTCAGATGAAGAGGAAGGAGCCGTAGTAGGAGGAGGGACAGCATTATAAGCACTACCCCCAGCACCTGATTGACTGGGTGTATTTTGAACTTGTACTTGCACAGGAGGCATCTGAGGAAGTACTACCCCCAGCCCAGTATTGACAGGCACCGATGAAGCTATGATTTCAGGGTTTATAGCAGCCGGTACAGTTGGTGGAGTAGCATGTTGTGCCATAATGATAGAATGCATACTGGCGACCATTTCAGCCATGGTTTTCAATTTGTCCTCCAATGCAACAATCCACTGTTCTTGGTTTACAGAAGTTGAAGCATCTGGATCATCAGTAACAACATATGCCGTCACTTCTCTAGGCACAGTAGACGAAACTGTTTGTTCAGAGCTTTCACTATATGCATCATAATCAGAGAAAGATTCGTCTCCTGACTGAAAAGTAGGAAGATAAGCTGAAGGACCTTGGGGAAGATTCCTTTGACCGATTGTGTCTCGGCTGTGGGAACGAGTATGTTGAAATACTCCTTCAGAGGATTCTTGGAGTAAATCCAAATATCGTTGGCTTGGTCTGCGAGGCTTACCATGTTTGGAGCACTTTCTACCCCCGGTGTCTCGGGAAGCCATATTGACAGAAGCGTACAACACTTCGTCTTCTTCTGACATTGGTTCTGTTTTAGCAAAAATCAGACGATCGAAGACAGATCGCTTTGTTGTTTGACAACAACATTGGATGATGACTTTATGATTGCAATGATGATCAGATGGTTGATTTGAAGGAGTTGAGACATTATCCCGTTTTTGTCTGAGATGTTCTCGAAGATCAGAAACCATGCCGGAACGGGGAAAAGTTCGAGGAATATGTTCTTTAACAATATTTGGAACATGATTCCGATTCTTCAAATGTTTTGTCCCCTGTGTATACAAGGAAGTACTCATCTCATTGGCATAAGTATCAGAATTTATGTTCTTGGAGATTTGTCTTTGAGGCTTAACCTTCAGCATTGGCTGTTTACGTTTTGCTGAAGTTGGCCTGTTAAGATATGTTCGTAGGTCTGCAAATTCACCCCCAGGGGTTTCTGTTTGAGACACCAACAGTTTTCCTTGTTTGGAACGGGATATTTTGAAAGTTGGGAGGTCTTGGAATTCTGCTACTGGAGTAGGCAGAATACCTCTTTGATCAGTGCAAGTTCTTTTGTTATGAAGGTAAAAAGAATCTTTGTTCGTAGGAGATCTTGTACTGACGGGTGTTGAAACACGTGCAATTTGATCTGCTTCAGTAAAGACCGAAGAAGACTGAGAAAAGACCAAAGGGCCTTTTCCTTTGTTCTGAGAAGAAGGGATAACTAAAGAGCATTTCCCTCTATTGTCTTCCAAATTATGAGACAAGGAAGTTTGAGAAAAGACCAACGGGCCTTTTCCTTTGATCTGAGAAGGAGGAGGAATAGCCAAAGGACTACCCCCAGTAGATTGTGCTAGAACAGCATGATGTTTAAGAGGAGAATCAGATATTTTCTCTTGATTATGAGAAGGAGAGAATTTAGCAAAAGGGCTGTTTCCCTTGGTTTGCGCAGAAGTGATTTGCGCATGAGTGGAGAGTGCATTGGTTCTGGTCACAGAAGTAGGAGTCCTTGCTTTAGAGTGCTTAGGATGCACTTTAGTTGCTGGAACGCTGTTTTGCGCAGGAAAAGCCACTGCCAATTGCGCCAGAGTCATAGGAGTCTTCTGTTTTGACAAGGCAGCATATGAAGTAGCTTGCGCAACATTTGCAACGGATTGCGCAGTCTTGACTGCAACAGATTGTGCAGCAGTTGCTGAGACAGACTGTGCAGCAATTGACACAGCAGTTTGCGCAGCAGACTGGCCCGCAGATTGTGCAACAGAGTGTGCAGCACCTTTGGTGGCAAAACTGCCAGATTGTGCAGCAGTCTTGGAGACCCAAACTGAGCGCACTTTGCTCTTGGCAGAAGTGGCTGCAGTACGGGGAATGGTCTTGGAGTTGAGCATTGCCTCGTAGGCTGTCTGATTGACCTTGACAACCAGGGTCTTCTGCGTCTTCCCGATAGACGCTACGTCACATTGAGTTGCTACTTCCTCGTCGGAGGAGAAAGTTGTCCCCAGCAGAGTCGCCATTTTGTTTGCAAAAACAAAAGTATAGAACTTTATTGATACAAACTGTAATAAAGATTACAAGAATTCTGGGAAAATTACAACTGTAGGAATCCAATCTCGATGATGATTGCTTTATCCCTTGGACGATGTGAACTTTGAAGACGAAGCCTTTGAAGTTGAAAACAACTCAAGAAAACTGAAGGCGAAAGCCTCGGAAGTTGAAGACAAAAGTCTCGGAAGAATGCAGCAGCACTTTGGCAAGAACTCCTGAACTCTCTAATTTCTGATCTCCGATCTTGATCCCCCTGAATGAAGACTTGAAACTCTATTTATAGAGTTCTGGAAATAACTAACTTTCAGTTATTTTGGACTGCGCATGATGATTTGCGCAGCATTGGTTTGCGCAACATTGATTTGCGCAGATAGTTACTGGATCGTGGGCCGACTATCGTGGACACATGGCATGATTTGATAGAAATGCGCATGATCGTGCATAAACAGTTGCCACGTAATGAACAATTGATGGCATGAATGCCACGTGTAACTTAACAGTTACATTTGATAGAGTGCGCAGAGTTGAATTGCGCATACATGATTTGCGCAGACTCAAACTGCGCAGCATTGGTTTGCGCTGCCAGCTGTCAGCCGCCCTCGAGCACTGTGCGGTGCAAGAAACGAACAGACTCCTTGTTATTCGTGCTGTCAGTTGTCAGAAAAGATTTGATTTGATTTAGTAATGATGACTTCTGCCACGTCAGCTTGCGCAATCGGTTGTTTGCGCAAAGCAGTGTGCGCAATCGGATTGCTGCGCAATCTGTTGTCTGCGCAATTCATCAAAATGATGGGTTTCTTGATTTCTTGACTTTGTTGATTGATGCAACTTGATTTTTTAGGACCTACAGAAGCCACTCAGGAGGATGATGACATCATGGCAGCTATTCCTACACTACTTTCAGAGGAAGATAACATCGAACTTACTGCTCACCCATCCATGGAGGAACTCTGTGACACAGTTAAATGCATAAAAAAATATAGCTCCCCCGGTCCCGATGGCTTTTCAGGTATATTCTGCTTCAAATGATGGGATATTATTGGCCCTGATATCTTAGCTGCTGTGAATTTATTAATAGATGGCTTCACTCTCCCGAAGGCGATTACTAGCACCCTGTTAGTTCTCATTCCTAAGGGGAAGGATCCCAAATCATTTACAGACTATAGGCCTATCAGTCTTTATAACTTTGTGAACAAAATTTTCTCTAAACTGCTTGCTAGGAGATTAGCTCGTTTCCTTCCCAAGTTAATTTCTCCTGAGCAAAGTGGTTTTGTTCAAGGAAGGGAAATCGTTGATAATATTGTGCTAGCTTAGGAATTGACTAGTACTCTTAATAAAAACAACTGGAAAAGGAATACGATTATCAATCTTGATATGAGCAAGGCGTATGATCGTATCGACTGGCTTTTCTGCTAAGAGTTCTTAAACGATTTGGCTTCAATGCTACTTGGTTAGATATGGTACTGCATTTGATTAATAATGTATGGTTCTTTATGCTGATCAATGGTGAAACTTCGGATTTCTTTCAAGGGCTTCGGGGTATCAGACAAGGTTATCCTCTCTCTCTCACTCTATTTGTACTAGCTGCAGAAGCCCTTAGCTGAAATTTGAGTTGGCTAGGTGATCAATGTGGCTACCAAAGCTTCTATGTTCTTAGTGTTTGCCCCCGTATATCACATTTGGCCTATGTGGACGACGTGATGATATTTTCAAGTGGCGATAAGCGTTCTATACAGAGAGAATCTCAGTTGCTCCACACGTATGAAGCTGTTTCTGGGCAACTTGTCAATTCTAACAAGTCGACGGTATAAGTTTCAGAGAAGTTCTTACAGGATCGAGCAACTGAATTGGCTTTGGCTATGTGGTTTGAAGTGAAGCATCCTCCTCTAGTCTACCTTGGTTGTCCACTCAATTGTGGCAAGCGCAATGCGATAATTTTTGATGATCTTGTTGGGAAAGTTTATGCTATGATTGAGGGATGGCACAATAAAGTTTTATCTCCGGGTGGGAAGCTTGTCTTGCTTAAGGTGGTACTTACATCTATTCCTATATATACCATTGTTGCGTGCAATCCTCCTGTTAGTGTACTCAACACTATCTAGGACTCTTTCGCTAATTTCTTTTGAGGATCGCATGATGGTGTCAATAAACGCTCATGGGTGAGGTCGGAGGCAGTGGCAAGACTGCATGACAAAGGTGGCTTGGGTATCCGCTCTATGAGGGAAGTTCTTGATGCTTTTACAGTGAAGCTTTGGTGGAAGCTTCGACAGCAACAATCCTTATGTGCTCGGTTCTTCAAAGCCAAAGATCTTCCATGGATTCATCCTAACCAAGCTGCTATTACTTCTCGTGCATCACTAATTTGGAGAAGACTTGTTTAAGGGAAAGAGCTTGGTGTGTGACATATAGCTGATGGATGAGATCCTCTGCTATAGAGACCCACTCGTTCAGGAGGCTTCACAATCTCATCAGCTTGGAGATTGTCTCAAGTGGCCTATCCGAAGTGTCCTTAGTTTATCAATATATGGAATTCCTGCATGCCATGTAAATGGTCGGTTCTGCTCTGGCGGAATCTGCTTGGCAAATTGCCGACTGACGACTGCATTCAGCAGCTAGGGTTCTCTCTTGCCTCCATATGTCACTGTTACTATAATCCAAGTAATGAATCTATTTGCCATATCATCTTTGATGGCGAATTTGCTCAACATATTTGAGTTCATTTTGGTCGGTTGTTTAGCATTCGTCGTAGACGGGTAGAAATTCTACAATGCCTTCAGACTTGGTGGAGGAGGAAGAACAAGCATTTGAAGCAAATTGTCCTCGATGGGATATGCTGGGTATTGTGGAAAAACCGCAATAAGTGGCGGTATGAACAGTATCTGTTCGACCAGCAGAAGCTTACATATGAAGTACAGAAGCAGATCCAAAATCATACTGCGGGATGCCGCCACGTGAAGGGAGCCTTTCCATTTTAGCTTTTCTACATTTTGTAATAGCCTATTTTTGGCTTTTGTAATCTGCCCAGGGTTAGTTTAATAAAATCTCAGTTTCAATATATATATATATATATATATATATATATATATATATATATATATATATATATATATATATATATATATATATATATATATATATATTGCCTATACGCTACATAACTCTCAACTTACATTATCTATCTATTGACACATTTCATACCTTACCTAGGCTTCTCTATATCACCTTAACATTACCAGATAACCCCTACGCTTAAGGCTAAGTACCTGGCCTCCTATTCTTGACACTTTCTAACATATATAACACAAACACTTAAACTCCATACACACAAACACATAAACCCCATACACACATATGTGTGTTTCACCCAAACACACACGCACCAGTCCTCTGCACTGGTCTGTGTATGTAGCACCCAGTTTTCCAAATAAGGGTAATTTTGAAATTTCGTGTTTATAATTATTTTTAATAATGATATTTAATTCATGATATGATTGTTGGTAATTTTAAATTATTTTAAAATTATTTAAATCAATGACTTGTGGTTTTGACGTTTTGCTAGTGAAACCCTAGAGACTGTTTGACCTAGAGCCTAACCATGTGATTATAATATTTTAACTTCATTTTTGGCCTAAGGATATTTTTGCATTTGACCTCTTTGAACTATTTTGATATTATTTTATTATTTATGATATTGTTTTGGGATTATTTGAGTCGGGTTCGAATTTCATCTCAATCTGACTTGTAACGGGACCCGGGGGTAGTTTGACTCTAGTGGGACCCACACACTTGTTAGGCATGGCCCATATGATATTAATTTTAGTCCACATGATAGAAATATTTTAGTTAGAGGTTAGACTAATTATTATGGATAAGGTTAGTGTGATTAGAGACTTTAGAATAACTAATTTAGCCCAAACCAATTAGCCCTTTCCTAATACTCATAGAATAGGTTAGTGGGGGCATTTTGGACCTTACCATAATAGGACAAATAGCCCCATATGACCAGCCACTTTGGGAGAGGATAGGCTCAAGTTCATTTCATTATTCTCATCCACACTCTCTCCCTTGTTCTTTCCCAAATTCCTAGAGAGCAATCCCTAGCAATTTCTCGACCAAATCCTTCCATTTCGCTACCAAATCTTCTTCTTTCCTTCTCTATTCTAGCCAAGGAGGAAGCTACCCAAGTTTGGGAGGATTCGAAGCTTGTTCGTGTCCTTTTGGAATCTCTACGTGTCGGTGTCGCTCCAGAAAGGCTTTTCTTCGATTCGATCTACCGGGAGGTATAAATCCCTTCTCCTTTTCATTTCCTCATACATATAGGTCTATTTTGAACCCATAGGAATGACCCCCATGGTTGTATCTCCATTTGTGTCTATTTTGTGTCCATTTGGAGGTCATAGGAGTGTCCTTTGTGTTGTGGTTGTGTCCATGTGGGAAAACCCTATATTTGGCACACTATGTGTTGTTGTTATGTATGAATAAATTATTACATGTTTAATCTCATATTTTTTTATTGGAGATGTGCTCTATAGTGTCTCATATATATATATATATATATATTAGTGTAGAGAGTGAGTTCTTGATATATTATGTTATATACTTGTGTTCTTTTGTCTCAAACTACCCAAATCCGTCATGATTTTTATCCACGTTTTAAATTTCAGCCCTAACTTAGAAATATCATAACTTCTAGCTCAAAGCTCGGTTTAATCTCCTATTTTTTTTTAAAGAAGCGTATTGAAGTTAGCTTTCCAAAAACATGTATTAATTGGCCTATTTCTTTATATAACTTTTTGGAGAATTATTTGAGTGTCAGCTGTACGAAAGACACATGCGTTCTCGGTGTTTTTACGATTCCGGGAGTTTCCGGAAACGAAAATGCGATCCGTTTGAAGTTTCGGAAAGCTAACACATAGATCCACAACATACTTTAATCCTAAATTTAATTCATGCTGAGATGGTATAGTATTGATTATTAGTAGGAGTTACTATTCGGTATATGCATTTTGTGCACCCTTGTGTGTAATATAATATTCTATTTGATTTTAACCCATGTTAATGTATATACATTATGTAATTAAATAGAGAGTGCAAGCATAAGTAAATGGTTAAATAAATGATGTATGAGGTGTAAGTATCCTATCTAATGTAAGCATGTATAAGTATGGCTTGTAATGAATATGTAGGTTCCATAGTATGTAATGTATGGTGCATATAGTGGTACAAGAGAATAAATGAATGATGAATGAATGCAAGCATGAATGTAATGTAATAATAGATGTAATGTATGCAATATACAAGTTAATGAGATGTAATGTTCTATGTTAACACAAATCCTATATTACCTCATGTACCCCCTTACACTATGTTGATACTATCACACTTGACACATTGTTCACTTACACTTTGACACTCTTTGATATGTATACAATATGTATGTCCATTTAACCCTCACTTGCCCCTTTGTCATGTTCACATACACACACATAGCCTCTTAAATAAGTATTTATGAATATAGTTAACTTAGCTATGTATGTATATTATATATATGTTAGCATATTGTGTTGTAATATATAAGTTTATATAACCATTTGAAATGCCATGATTATAGACCTAATGTTGAATACCAACATATGCATGTGTATATATGTGTAGATATATATAACTTAAAGTAATAGATTACCTAGTGTATATCCAATATAAATTCTTGCCTATTTGAGTATTGAATAATTGCATGCTATATAGAGTTGGGTGTATGTTGGCTTGTATAGCCTTGTATTGATGTGTGCTTGCTAATATAGTCTTGGTTAGGCCTAGTAAGACTTACTGGGTTAGGACATGACCTAGTTTGACCTAGTTTGACTAGTGCAGTTGACCAGAGTTGACCAAGGGTTGACTTTGGCCTAGTTTGACCTAGATTCATGTAGAATGTATTGTAGTGCTTTATATTACCCTTCTGGACATGTTGTGACTTGTGCTGTTCTAATTAGGAGCCAAATACCTCTCCTCGGACAGTATCTTTACCTTGGACATTCAGATATCAGACGAGTACATTCTCTGACCGTTTCATACTTGCTAGAACTTATATTCCTGCTCTAGATTTACTTTACTTGCATGTTGTCACGTTGGTAACACGGATTGGTACTATATGGATCCCTTCATGAGATGTTATCCTCCTCAGGAGCATCAGGTACTTTATGTCTGTGCGTTTCACTTACATCATGTATCATCATGCTTCACTATTCATGCTCGCTCTGTATTCATGTACTCTCATGTTCGCAGAGTCCCCCATGAATCAATTTTATGTGTGCTCTCATCACGGAGGCAGTGAAATCATGAATCTTAACATAACTTGATTGGATCTTTGTGTATTGATTGGGGATGGGGAGTAGAAATAGCATATGAATAATTCCAAGTAATACAATCTTGAACCACCTCTCATGAATCACCTCTACCTATTCACATGTCTAGCTTGTACTATGATTCACTAGTCACTGATAGTTCTCTACCTATAGTAGATATTTCCATTACAGTTATCTCTTTTACTTCATGTACTTTCCTTCAGTTATTCACATATCGTACTCTATTGTATGTTTATTATCTTCTGACATGATATGAACTGCATGAGATGTATTGTGCTCGTTCTTGTCCTGATTGGACCTGTTGATAAATTTTACAGATAGCCTAGAGGTTGCCTGCTAGCCTAGAGGAGGCAGTAGAGGTTGTATAGATAGCTAGGGTTTGCTCATAGTTTATTCTCAGTTGTCTTGAGATGTATTTATGGATTACTGTATTTGAGTTTTGAGATGTATTCTGAGTTTGTATCTTAGACACTTAGACTTCTATCTGTTGTATCGCTTTAGATTTCATGTTTTATCTATCTTCCTTTATGCTCTACGTTAGATGTGATTGAGTTTACATTCTGCTATGTCACCCCCATTCGGGGAGTATAAATTGTTCAGTCTTATACTGTTAGATGCATTGAGACCTAGGACAGCGTTCTACTGCCGACACTGCGGCGTAGGCTGGGCGTTGTTACGTTCTCGTGCCCTAACTCTAGGGTGCGGGTCGTGACACATTTTTAGTGGTGGCCCATGCAGGTCGAGATTCGCATTAGTACGATTTCGTAGTAGCACAACGACTTAGTTGTACTACTACGAGCCTGCTATAGGATATATAAATTAAGATGTTAGGATGAGAGGATACTCAATCACTGTTAGGATTCCTTGAGAGATTCATGGGATGACCCTTGAGAATCTCATTTTAAATTCCGATTTAAACTCCTTTTCCTTGTTTTGATTCACCTTTTTTCTTGATTTGAATTTGATTTTGTGGATTCATTGTGGAACTTTGAATCCTGGTATTAGTTGATGATTTTGATAAAATTTTGTAGTTGTTGATTTAATTTTGTATTTAGATTAATATTTTCAAATCCAAGGTACTCAATCACACTTAGGATTCTTTGAGAGATTTCTGGGACGACCCCTGAGAAACTTATTTTGAACTTCAATTGGAATTCCTTTTCCTCTTGTTTGGATTCACCCTCATTCTTTGCTATTGAATTTAAGCTTGATGGGTTCCTCTCGTTTGAACCGATGAGAAGGAACATATCTTCATTATTCTTTCTCGCTATTATTCCCTTGCATTCTTATTTATCTCTTATCTTAAACTCTGTCTCATTATATTAATTATCCATATCTTGTCGGCCCTACCAGATGTACTTTGAAACCCTTGAATCTTCGTATCTTTTGCATGGGGAAGGCTAAAGAAGTGACGTAAATTATGTAGCTCAGAGAAGACATAACTGGTTATTTTATGATGATCTAAAGGAAATCAAATATGGAGTGTTCCATATGGAAACTTGAGATAGAAATGTGGTAAAGGTCTCGAATAGAATAAAGAGATGTATACTGCCAATCTGGAAATAATTACATTTAGAGAAATTTTGGGGTTATGAGATAGTTTATAGGTGTATTCAAAACTAATGAGGATATCAGAGGTCAACCTAGTTTTGAGAACTTAGAAAATCTTGGTTATTGATTCTGGGAAAAACTTTTACTCTGAGGCTATGTAGAAGGTTAGTGATGGAAAAAAGAAGTTAATTATGTTTAATAAGGATATTAAACAAAATGTTGGAGGAAATGACTAGGGATATAGAGAACACAAAGTTATGGAAGTTTAGAGATTGTTGTGAAATATTTTTAGGAGAATAATATTCAAGGGTGTATGTCGAAGAAAATACGAAAGTTGATTTTATGATGGAAGATAAGTTTTGTAAGGCCTAGAGATTTAAATTAAATAATACGAGGAGAACAATTTGAACAAGTTCAAAGAATTCGTAAACGGGATTTAGAGGTTTTGGGTCAAATTTAAGACAAGGTGAAAGAACTTGAAAATTTAAATAAATGGTTAATATTGATTCCTCAATGTGAGGGTTGTGCTTCAAGAGTGATGTTTGAAAATTGGGAATTGCCTACGGTAGTCATGGTAAGGGTTTAAGTAAAGGTTAAATTTTCATATGGAGACTGGTGAGGTAAAGATATGATTGGCAAGTTATGACCAGATGAACTTAAGAGTATCAAAAGTAAATGACTAACTCGATCTTCATTATTTTTGTGCATTAATTACCACCTCTTGAACTCCCACTTTCTAATTGAGATCCTTGATATTTCTTATCGTGACTTTGATATTCGGAATGTAATACTAGCTGTTACCCTCCAACAAATCTTATATACAAGACCTAGACGAGCTCACCTTTGTGTAGGTATATCATGTCCCACTAAAACCCGTCTTCTTGTACTCTATTTTTTTGATATGATTTTCTGGTCAACTGGCTAAACTATAACCCCTACCATTATACTAAATTTCTTCTTATTTCAATTAGAAATCCAGCCTTGACTCTTTCGACCCGATATGTGATGGGGTTCTGCTTGTTTCCTTAGATGCTTAACCTTGTACCTTATCTGATTACTTGACTCGTTGGTTAAGAAACTTGGACTATGTAATTCCTTTCATCATTACCACCTTTATATCTTGTGCTGCTAAATTAGCCTTAGTTTTGCAAGCCTATCTATTTTCGAGCTTGGTCATGACATATTTTATTGGGTGGCCATCCACTAACATATTGTCTAATCAGAATCGGTACATGATGGTCTGATCAACCTATTGCACTTTGGTTCACTTTTCCATGTATCAATCTACGAGAATGGAGACATAGTTAAACTTGACCCTAGAGTCTCATTCGCGACAGCCTTGACAATTCTCCTTGAAATCTTTTCATCGCCTATGAACCTCGTATTCGTACTCAGTCGAATTAAATTTAATCATGACTTGAACCTCCATCATTGGATGCTCGTGCTCATACTTTGATTTTATTGATTTCCCTTCTTGCCCAAATCTCGTTTTATCCCCAAATTGATCAACTTAGATCGTGTCAAGACAAAAATCTATTTGTGATTTGTTGTGCCTAAATTTTCAATTTTTGCCATTTTATGGAATAGTAACCTTTTAATAATTTCTTAGTTGCTTGTTAATGACCAATTTTCATATAGGATGGTAGACAGCCCTACAACCTTGATGATTGTTGTTCCCTTACCTTCCCAATTAGGACACCCTAAATTGTTTGCGTGTTGATACCATAGTACTGTTTTGACCTAGAATGATTAGTGTACCTAGGTGAGACTTCCAACTGCTATGATATGCCCTGACCTTGTATACTATTCCTTCAAATTGCATGATTTAGATAAAAAAATTTAGACCTTGATTGTTGGAAAATAGGAACGTCACCCTATTAGTATCAGTTATAGATATATATAGGTTAGTCCTTGATGTGGGGATGTGTGACTATAAACATGTAGCTTAGGAGATTTATACGAGATTATAGTATCAGCCTTGATAGGATGTACTAGTCTTTTGGTGAGTATAAATGTGTTATGAGAGATAGGGGCCTATATGTCTTAGTAATGCATCGTTCCTATGGTAATAGAATGTATTAATAGATGGTTAATAGGAAGATAATAGTTTGAGCATACATATAGCCTATGATCAGTTCCTTTTCATCCTTAGTTAAGACCACTTTAAAATAGGTCCAGTCCCTTGGATATAGGTTCCACTCCATATTTTATTGAAGTTTCATTACCGCCGTACAACAGAGCAGTATTGGAGGTATTCCTAGATTGACACTTTTTAGATGTCCGTTTATTATTCTAGTGTTAGGAAGTGTTACCTTAGATATTGGGTAGGTTAGAGGCTCTAGAAGGAGGACTATCGATCTTAAATTTCGAGGACGAAATTTTTCTAAGGTGGGTAGAGTTGTAGCACCCAGTTTTCCAAATGAGGGTAATTTTGAAATTTCGTGTTTATAATTATATTTAATAATGATATTTAATTCATGATATAATTGTTGGTGATTTTAAATTATTTTAAAATTATTTAAATCAATGACTTGTGGTTTTGACGTTTTGCTAGTGAAACCCTAGAGACTGTTTGACCTAGAGCCTAACCATGTGATTATAATATTTTAATGTCATTTTTGGCCTAAGGATATTTTTGCATTTTACCTCTTTGAATTATTTTCATATTATTTTATTATTTATGATATTGTTTTGGGATTATTTGAGTCGGGTTCTAATTTTATCTCAATCTGACTTGTAACGGGGACCCGGGGGTAGTTTGACTCTAGTGGGACCCACACACTAGTTAGGCATGGTCCATATGATATTAATTTTAGTCCACATGATAGAAATATTTTAGTTAGAGGTTAGACTAATTATTATGGATAAGGTTAGTATGATTAGAGACTTTAGAATGACTAATTTAGCTCAAACCAATTAGCCTTTTCCTAAAACTCGTAGAATAGGTTAGTGGGGGCATTTTGGACCTTACCATAATAAGACAAATAGCCCCATATGGCCAGCCACTTTGGGAGAGGATAGGCTCAAGTTCATTTCATTATTCTCATCCACACTCTCTCTCTTGTTCTTTCCCAAATTCCTAGAGAGCAATCCCTAGAAATTTCTTCACCAAATCCTTCCATTTCGCCACCAAATCTTCTTCTTTCCTTCTCCATTCTAGCCAAGGAGGAAGCTACCCATGTTTGGGAGGATTCGAAGCTCGTTCGTGTCCTTTTGGAATCTCTACGTGTCGGTGTCGCTCCGGAAAGGCTTTTCTTCGATTCGATCTACCGGAAGGTATAAATCCCTTCTCCTTTTCATTTCCTCATGCATATAGGTCTATTTTGAACACATAAGAATGACCCCCATAGTTGTATCTCCATTTGTGTCTATTTCGTGTCCATTTGGAGGTCATAGGAGTGTCCTTTGTGTTGTGGTTGTGTCCATGTGGAAAAACCCCATATTTGGACACACTATGTGTTGTTGTTATGTATGAATAAATTATTACATGTTTAATCTCATATTTTTGTATTGGAGATGTATTCTATAGTGTCTTATATATATATATTAGTGTAGAGAGTGAATTCTTGATATATTATGTTATATACTTGTGTTCTTTTGTCTCAAACTACCCAAATCCATCATGATTTTTATCCACGTTTTTAATTTCAGCCCTAACTTAGAAATATCATAACTTCTAGCTTAAAGCTCGGTTTAATCTCCCGTTTTTTTTTAAAAGAAGCGTATTGAAGTTAGATTTCCAAAAACATGTATTAATAGGCCTAATTCTTTCTATAACTTTCTGAAGAATTATTTGAGTGTTAGCTGTACAAAAGACAAACGCGTTCTCGGTGTTTTTGCGATTCCGGGAGTTTTCGGAAACGAAAACGCGATCCGTTTGAAGTTTCGGAAAGCTAACACATAGATCTATAACATACTTTAATCCTAAATTTTATTTCATGCTGAGATGATACAGTATTGATTATTAGTAGGAGTTACTATTCGGCATATGCATTTTGTGCACCCTTGTGTGTAATATAATATTCTATTTAATTTTAACCCATGTTAATGTATATACATTATGTAATTAAATAGAGAATGCAAGCATGAGTAAATGGTTAAATAAATGATGTATGAGGTGTAAGTATCATATCTAATGTAAGCATGTATAAGTATGGCTTGTAATGAATATGTAGGTTCCATAGTTTGTAATGTATGGTGCATATAGTGGTGCAAGAGAATAAATGAATGATGAATGAATACAAGCATGAATGTAATGTAATAATAGATATAATGTATGCAATATACAAGTTAATGAGATGTAATGTTCTATGTTAACACAAATCCTATATTACCTCATGTACCCCCTTACACTATGTTGATACTATCACACTTGACACATTGTTCACTTACACTTTGACACTCTTTGTTATGTATACAATATGTATGCCCAGTTAACCCTCACTTGCCCCTTTGCCATGTTCACATACACACACATAGCCTCTTAAATAAGTATTTATGAATATAGTTAACTTAGCTATGTATGTATATTATTTATATGTTAGTATATTGTGTTGTAATATATAAGTTTATATAACCATTTGAAATGCCATGATTATAGACCTAATGTTGAATACCAACATATGCATGTGTATATATGTGTAGACATATATAGCTTAAAGTAATAGATTACCTAGTGTATATCCAATATGAATTCTTGCCTATTTGAGTATTGAATAATTGCATGCTATATAGAGTTGGGTGTATGTTGGCTTGTATAGCCTTGTATTGATGTGTGTTTGCTAAGATAGTCTTGGTTAGGCCTAGTAAGACTTACTGGGTTAGGACATGACCTAGTTTGACCTAGTTTGACTAGTGCAGTTGACCAGAGTTGACCAAGGGTTGACTTTGGCCTAGTTTGACCTAGATTCATGTAGAATGCATTGTAGTGCTTTATACTACCCTTCTGGACATGTTATGACTTGTGCTGTTCTAATTAGGAGCCAGACACCTCTCCTCGGATAGTACCTTTATCTTGGACATTTAGATATCAGGCGAGTACATTCTCTGACCGTTTCATACTTGCTAGAACTTATATTCCTGCTCTAGATTTACTTTACTTGCATGCTGTTACGTTGGTAACACGGATTAGTACTATATGGATCCCTTCATGAGATGTTATCCCCCTCAGGAGCATCAGGTACTTCATGTCTGTACGTTTCACTTACATCATGTATCATCATGCTTAACTATTCATGCTCGCTCTGTATTCATGTTCTCTTATGTTCGCAGAGTCCCTCATGAATCAATTTCACGTGTGCTCTCATCACGGAGGCAGTAAAATCATGAATCTCTACGTAACTTGATTGGATCTTTGTGTATTGATTGGTGATGGGGGAGTAGAAATAGCATGTGAATAATTCCAAGTAATACAATCTTGAACCACCTTTCATGAATCACCTCTACCTGTTCACATGTCTAGCTTGCACTCTGATTCACTAGTCACTGATAGTTCTCTACCTATAGTAGATATTTCCATTACAGTTATCTCTTTTACTTCATGTACTTTCCTTCAGTTATTCACATATCATACTCTATTGTATGTTTATTATCTTCTGACATGATATGAACTGCGTGAGATGTATTGTGCTCGTTCCTGTCCTGACTGGACCTGTTGATAAATTTTACAGATAGCCTGGAGGTTGCCTGCTAGCCTAGAGGAGGCAGTAGAGGTTGTATAGATAGCTAGGGTTTGCTCATAGTTTATTCTCAGTTGTCTTGAGATATATTTATGGATTACTGTATTTGAGTTTTGAGATGTATTCTGAGTTTGTATCTTAGACACTTAGACTTCTATTTGTTGTATCTCTTTAGATTTCATGTTTTATCTATCTTCCTTTATGCTCTACCTTAGATGTGATTGAGTTTACATTCTGCTATGTCACCCCCATTCGGGGAGTATAAATTGTTTAGTCTTATACTGTTAGATGCATTAAGACCTAGGACAGCGTTCTACCGCCGACACTGCGGCGTAGGCTGGGCGTTGTTACGTTTTCGTGCCCTAACTCTAGGGTGCGGGTCGTGACAGTGTACATGTGTACAAGAAAACACAGGCCAACCTAAAACCTGTACATGGCTAATCTTCCCTGCCCCTATGCAACATAGGGAGGATTCCCCTGCTTCCAAACTCTAATGCCTTCGTAATCAGGCATGGAGTCCCTTGCTAATCTCTGCTGCCAAGTCATTGGTCTTTCCCTATGCCTTTCCTAAACTCGACACTCACTAACAGTCCACTCTAATGGCACTAATCCTTTACTTTTCACCTACGCCTGACACTCACATAGAGCCAAATATAGGCTAACTGTCACTTGACACTCAAGTATGAGGGTGTACACACACACTCTAAATGGCAAAGGTTCATTATTACTCTCTGTTAACTGTCCACACTCTTAAATACACATAGGGACACATTCATCACCTGAACACTCTTTCTCACATTCCTTATCTACTGTCATACTGACACAGACACAAGTCTATACTGTTTATGTTAGTGCCCCTAAATTTTCTTCCCATGCTCCCTACTTTCTATTCTGACCTACAGTGCACTCTCTCATACATATTCACTATCACGTAAGGATACTCACATAGGATACTTCAATCTAACACTCAATTTCTAGTATACACTCACACACTCTCATATGTGACACTCTCACTTCACCGATATTCTTAAGTATCAGCCCTTGGCTCATTTCTGCAGGCACTTAACACTAGGACAATCATTTGTCACTCTCATGAACTCTCATTTAATACTCACACACCCTATGAAACCAACCTATGTGTCACACAAGTGAACTCATGGCCTAAGGCCAATATAGTTACACTTTACAAGCTGCGTGCAGGGCACTGGCCAACATACTTTGCTGGGGCCAAACTCCAAGCCCAAGTCCAAACAAGACCTTACTGCTTGCCCTGCCTGTGCACCCAGTGCACATGTAATCACCCACATTGTCCTATGGCCTTTTTTACTTTGAATGCAGGTCCAAACAGGACCTTCCTACCATTCATATATAGTACAACATTGGCAAAGTCCTCTGCTCATCTCAAGACACTCAAGGCAATATATGAATGATTCATATATCGCTGAAGACTGATACACATGTATGTATTTCTATGGATGATACAGGAATGTGGCCCCTATCTTCCTTCCTATTGACTGACACAGGTTCATCTATAGGTTTGACACGCATTAATCTATATAACTGATTTACGTTAACTACATGACTGACATATATATATTGCCTCTATTAACCATATATAATATAAGATATCAATACATATATATATAGTCCCCTCTCCCTTCTTACTATACTACTGCTACTGTAATCCTCTTTCTTTCCAGGCCTATTCTCCCCCCTACAATACAGTTGCTGTTATAAGGCAGTGCATGTTTACTGTTAAAGAGGAAACAACAATTCCTACTTTAACACAGCTGTTATGAGCCCCTTCTCTGTACAGTCACTACTATACATACATATTCCTTTACTCTAACACAGAGAACATATGGTGATACTATATATATATATATATGTGTGTGTGTGTGTGTGTGTGTGTGTGTGTGCGCGTGTGAAGGTAAATATATACATATATTATTCATAAATTTAATTGATATGTTTATGTATACATGCTTGTTGAGTGTTACATATATTTGTTTATGTATGTACAACATAGGAGCACGTGTAGAAGAATGTAATGAAATTATATAATGTAACGAATTCACGAAACGTAAGAATTTATGTAACGTAATAAATTTACGTAAAGTTAAAAAAATTATATATATATATATAAGAAAAGGAACCCATTTTATTCAATAAGGCCTAAATAGCCAACCACTGTATAAGTATACAACTAGGCGCAAAATGCCGAAGCCTATACATGTATAATAACAAAAGAGAAAATGGGGGACAAAATGACTAAGTAGGGGAAAGGAGAGAGTTCTAGAAGACTGGCTGGCTGTGCGTGCAAAGGGACCTACACTTCCGGTACTGGCGCATGGTCTCCCATATGAGCTGGTCAGCGGTGTACTGGTGGCCTTCTTATCTCGCCTTAGTATGATTTCTCCAGATTACCCAAGTAGCTGCAGCTGCCACAATCTGGTGGCCATGGGACATGGAAGCCCAGGCTGCAGCTCGGTCGGAGAAGCTGTCGCCCCAAATAGCCATTCTGCGGCGCTGGGACAACACTTTCCAAACCTTGACTGGAAGTTCCCCCCGACAGAAGATGTGGTCGACCATTTTCGACTGACGTTCAGAGCAGCATGTGCATGCGGACGCGAGGCCGAATCCAATGGTATTGAGAGAATCGTCGGTGGGTAGGATGTTGCGAAGGACTCTCCATATGAGGAATGACCACTTCTTGGGAATACAGGTCTGCCAAAAAGATGCCATAATGGAAAATGGCATCGACTGGCTTTGAGTCGCACTTCTAGCCGATCTAATCAAGACTGATCCGGTAGCTGCGGTCGACCATCTGATCTCATCAGCTTTCGTTTCGATCATCAATCCGCTTAGACGGATCATGTCCACTGCTTCCGGTCCTGCCCAAACTCGAACCTTGTTCCAGTTCCATTTGTTATCAGAGGAGTCCTACAAGTCCTTGATAGTGCTGTTTCTAGGGACGACCGAAAGATTGGGAAGTAAGGTGGTGCCAACCCAACGTTCGAAAAAAGGCGAGGAGCTTCCGTCGCCTAGGTGTAGGCGATTGATGGGTTTTGCGAGAGACCGACCGATAAGAATACGACGCCAAGCCACTGAGGATCTGCTATTCGAGATGATTGTCAACGGGTGGATGTGCTTGTTGTATCGGGCCTTCATAAACCTGGTCCATAAGTTGTGACTTGTGCGAAGCTTATACCACAGTTCCATTGAGAAGGCATTGACGATGTGGAACAGTTTATTGAATCCCAGCCCCCCCTCCCCGGTGGGGCAAGCTATTGTATCCCAGCTAGCCCAATGATGCTTATCTTTACCTCCTTGATTGCCCCAAAGGAAGTTGCTAAAGAAGCTTTCGATCATGGAGAGCACTTTCTTTAGATGGGAGCACGCCGCCAGAGTATAGATGGGAATGGATGTGAGGACGTGATTGATGTAGATCATCTTGCCACCCGGAGACAGGGTAGCGTTATGCCATCCCTCGAGTTTATTCCTAATGCGTCTTATCAAGTCCTCAAAAATTCTAGCGTTATATTTACCATACACTAGGGGGCATCCCAGGTATTGGAATGGGGGATCCTTGATGGGGAATGGGGAGGTGTTGGAGTGATTCGCCACGTGATCTCTTTCGATATTGTGGTGGATGTAGATGACAATTTTTCTGTGTTAACTTTCTGACCCGAGCAGCTGGCGTATCTCTGGAGGGTGTTGTGGACCACATCCACCGACCCGGTCTCCCCGGATGAGAAGATAAGGATATCATCGACAAAATCCAGGTGGATGACGATCGGGCAACCGCTAGCGGTATGATAGTGATGGAAGTGGGGAATACTCTTCATCTTGTTAAGTTTTATACTCAAGGCGTTCGCTGTGATGAAGAAAATGGTGAAAGCCATAGGATCACCTTGCCTGACACCGCGACTGGATTTGAAGTAGCCGTCGGCCTGCCCGTTGATCACCATGGAGAACCAAGAGTTGTTGATCGATCGCCACACGATATTGGTCCTATTTTCGAAAAATTCGAAGGCCCTAAACACCCAGCTCATGAATTGCCAGTCCAGTCTGTCGTAAGCTTTCTCCATGTCCAACTTGATGGCTATATTGCCCCCTCTTGCTGGAAACTTCATGCAGGTGATTAACTCTTGGACTAGCATGATGTTATCTTAGATGTTTCTCCCATGGACGAAGCCACTCTGCTCCTCCGAGATGATCTTGGGTAGGATACCGGACAGGCGGGAAGCAATGATCTTGGAGATGATCTTATTGGTGAAAGTGCAAAGGCTGATATGGCAAAAATCGTAAAAAGTCTCCGGGTTGTCTTTTTTCGGAATGAAGATGAGGTTGGTACTCGAGATGGCTCTGGGATAAGTCGCACCTTGGAGGAAGGCAGTAACCACCTTGTGTAGAACCTCCTTGATAATGTCCTTGCAAGAGCGAAAGAAAACCCTGGAAAAATCGTCTGGTCCGGGCGCACTGTGTTCGTCCAGGGCCCAGACGATATCTTTAACCTCTTTCTTCGGAGGGGGCAATCCTAACTGCATGTTGTCGATGTCACTAATAAGGTGAGGAATCTTTGCCAGGAATGTGTTATCTCTGAGGACAAATTCCTTGGAGAACAACCGGGAATAGAACTGCGCAGCCGCCGCTTGGATACCCTTTTGGTCGGTAATGCTGATCCCTTTGTCATCGGCTATCTGGTGAAGAGTGAGTTTCCGTCTACGCCCATTAACGCAGGCGTGGAAGTAACTCGAATTCTTGTCTCCTTCGCTGTCCCATCGAAATCTTATTTTCTGCTTCCAAAAATTGGTCTCGACTTTCAATCTAAATTTGAGGATAGCTTTCGTGAGGTTAAGGGTAGTTCTGGTAGTTGGCGAACGATCGATCGTGAACCTAGCTTATGCACGGGTGATGTCGTCCTTGACTTTACGAATAGCTTGAAAAATGTCCCTATAGGCTTGTTTGCTCCAGGCTGCAAGGGCTTTCCTCATGGCCTTGAGCTTGATGACAACCCGAGTAAGAGGGTCGGTGGACTCTGCATGATTCCAGGCTTCTTTAACTCTGCCCCAGAATTAGGGGTGGTCGCTCCAGAAGTCCAGGAATCGGCAGCTCTTTTTGGACTGGTTGGAATTGCTGGTAATGGCAACTAGCAGGGGACGTGATCAGATACGATGATGTTGAGGTGGGATAGCATAGATGTGGTCCCCATTCCATGCCAATGGGCGTTTGTAAGGGCCCTGTCGAGACGGGAGTATTGCCGACGATCGCCTTCCTGCATGTTGCACCAGGTGAATGTATTGCCGTTGAACGGGAGGGAGGAGAGGTGGGATGTGAAGATAAAGTTGTTGAAGTCTAGCATGGCTGAAGGATTGGGGGGAGGGCGGCCGCCTATCTTCTCCTCTCGACAAGTGATGGCATTAAAGTCTCCGATACAAAGCCACAGGGTGTTAGGGTGGAGGGGGTGGATGTCCAAGAGGTTGTTCCATAGGTGTCTGCGATCAACAATATGGCAACTTCCATGAACAGCGGAAAGGATGATGCACATGGGGATCAATGTGTGTTCGATCCAGCAAGTGAGGGCTTGTTTGGATTCCTGAATCACTCCGATCTTGACATCCTCCGAGCAGAGGATCCAAATATCGTGTTTGCCAGCAATGGCCGAGTGAAAGCCTAACTGCAGTTGAATGGATTTGATTTTCTTTTAAGGGATTTTTGGTTCAAGAATAATCAAGATGTCGATCTTGTGAATCTTCTTGAGGCTGGTGATTCTCATTTAGTGGGTTTGTATCACGACCCGTACCCGCTTTTTCGGATATGAGTCGTGTCCAAGCCAGCCTAGGCCGCAGAGTCGGCGATAGAACGCTGTCAAGCCTGTAAGAAATAAATGCTCAAAATATAACATTTGCTGCTCATTAACATTTATAAATTTATTACAACATTTACAATTAAAGAAAATACAAGATTTTACAATAAATGAAAATTATACAACTGCTATCTATTTCTAGGTTTCTGTCTGCAAGTATACCCGAATCTCCCAAGCTAAGTGAAGCCACTGCTAACCTGAAAAATGATGGTTTCCAGTCAGGAATGGAATAAGTACACAAACTAACGGCAATACAAAAACAAAACAGAATTAACATGACATGAAAATAACATATGAGATATCAAAACTAGAGAGAACTGATGACATGGCACGGTGGAGAAGTAAAGGAAAAATAAAATGACATCTACCTATGTGGTTTGAAATATCTGTTTCGACATGTGAACGGCTAGGGGGTAAATCTGGCACACTGCACGTGTCGTGTGCAGCTGCTATCATGCAAGAATAGACATTTTGGGAATATTTTTGGGTAGTCCACATGTCTGCTAAGATATTTTCCCTCTCGACTACTCCGTGTGAAGAGCGTGTCAACAAGCAGCAAGATATATGTATAAACATGAAATGAGAAGACTAATATGAATCGAAAGCAATCAGAAAGTGCACTTGCCTGAGGTCCTTAGTTGGTGAAACCAATAATACTATACCACTCAATGAGCCACAATCAGTCAACACATGTAGATGTCTCCAGATGCTGAAATAAATAGTACTAACATTCTCAGAATAGTCAAATTAGCTAGGGTTGCCTGTCCTTAAGTCCAATTCTGGACACATGGGCAAAACGGTAATTTTGGGCAAAAATGATGTCCGCCGTTGGACCCGCTTTGTACCAAAAAGCGTACCAGAGTCAATGGTCTCTAAATTCGTCAAACTATATGTCAACAGGTCTAGTTTTTCGATACGAACCAAATCGTATGTCCAAAGTTGGATTTCGGCGGGCCGTGCACAAAATCGCCCGTTAAGTCGGACCATGAGGCCCGTAAAACGGCGGTTCAATCAACTGTCTCAGAATTGGACCAAACTTGGCATACTGGACCAAAAAAATGATACGGTCCTGCTAGCCCAAGTTTCGTCTCGATCTGACAAACGTGCACAAAGTAATTGGAAAACTTGTACAGAGGCCGATACGATAAATTTTGACATATACACATCAAATCCGTCGCACATACGCGACCAATTTGAATTCCGCCAAAGCCCACACATCCATAAGGCCGTTACGCACCTTTTGATGCTTTTGGTTCATGACCAAGTCGCCCGGTTTGGCGGAATGCACGTGGTATCGGAGCGTTTTATTAAAATTCTATATTTTCTAAAAACTGTTTTTCCTGATTTTTAACAATGAATAATTTCTTGTACAATAACACAAAAATAATTCTATCAGTAGTGTTTCGATCCTGTATATGTTGTCTATGAATCTTTTCAAACAGAATCTCGAAATCGTGCATGGGTTGGAAGAAAACTGTCCGTGAACTAAGGTCGTTGGACTGGTTCTAGTGTTCTTTTTTGACAGTTTTCGGTTCGACTTTGCGTCGAATTTATGGACCGATTGTTTCTCTATGTCGAATCCTAATTGCTAAGGTTTCTATATGATTATATAGGCTTCCCGAAGGACTTTACGGAATCAAAAACGAACCAATGTTGACGTAGAACGCATACCTCAAAGTCAGGGACTCCGTCACGGCTGCTGTAGTCATCCAGCGCTTGTGTGCGGTTTGGCCGGCCTGTGGCCGGCGAGCGGTGGCCCGCAACGGCGGCGGGCGGCACGCCTAGGGTCGCCCTCGAGGTCGTGGTCGAGTGGTCGTTGTGTTTGCATAGTTTTTAGTGTTTGAGTCGTTTCCTACCTCTCTGTTTCCGTATATATATATATGGGAGAGTTCGGTAGCAGCTCGGGTTCGGGGGAGATAAGTATGCTGGGCTAGGTTATTTTAAGTTTGGGTTTGCGGCTGCCCAAACCGAGGGCTCGGGCTGGCTGGGATCGGCTGCTCGGTTTGCTTACCGCCAAGTGTCAAATTGCAAGTTCTGGTGAAAATGGTCAACCAAGTAAGAGAACTTCAATTGTGATCTACAAAGCACATTTTTGGAAAACCCAAATAACTGAGTCTATTAACAATTGTGATCTACCAGTGATGCATGAATCACTAAACATTACACCTTCAAATTTGTTGCAAGACAAAATTTATAACATGAACCTTATAGGTAACATATAAAGCATAGAGGAAAAGCATATCCAAATGAAGTTGTGCTTTAGCCATCTAAAACAAGTTTCAAAGGCAAAATATTTAAATTGCCATGCACAATAGTCAATAGTAACATACATACATACATATATATATATATATATATATATATATATATATATATATATATATATATTTATATATACACCCATATAATATACATGTATATATATACACATACACACATAT
>JANAVB010002468.1:127500-151945 GCA_029216955.1 Iris pallida
ATTTGGTGAATAGTTGGGAAAAAAATTTGTCGTCGCCAATTGGATGCCCTTTGGTCATTGATGATGTTTCCGTTATGATCAGCTATCTGGTGGAGGTTGAGCTACTGTCTGCGTCCCTTGACGCATTAGTGGAAATAACTAGAATTTCTATCTCCTTTACAGTCCCAAGTGAGTCTAGCTTTCTGTTTCCAGAATTCAGTCTCCACTTTCAGGCAGAATTTCAGAAGCGCTCTGGTAAGGTTGAGGGAGGTGCGGACAGTGAGGGATATGTCGAGCTCGAATAGAGCTTCCATACGGGTGACATCATCCTCAGCTGTTCGAACAGCCTGAAAAAATATCCCCAAACGATTCTTACTCCAAGCGAACAGAGCTTTCCTGGTAGCTTTGAGTTTGTTCGTTACTCAGACAAGGGGATCCAGGGAGTCATTTATATATATATATAATATATATATATGTATAATATAATATATAACAAGAATAAAAAATATATATATGTATAACAAGATAAAAAATATAATATATATATAAATCTACGGTGTCCGTGGTGGCTAAAGCCATCTTTAAAAACAAAAACAAGATATGGAGTAGGAGAGATAGCCCTTGCTCCTACAGGTGAGGGAGGAACCCCTATTCACGTAAGTTAGTAGACAAGGCTAAAAATACAACTCTACCGCCTACTATCTGATCGAAGAGTGTGTCGGTGGGGATTTGCATCGTGTATTTCCTAAACAAAGTTGACAAATACTTGATGCAGGTTAGGAAGAGATGCTAGAGCTGCGTCCGTTTTCTTGACTCTCTCACGGAAATCTTGGTGGTATTGAGGATCGAATGCGAGAGCGGCTAAAAGACTAAACTCTTCGCATCTCACCTGGGAAAGTATCAACGATCCTGGCACAACCATAAGCTTAGTCTTGGTTTCCCTGACTGAGGCCTGATGTTACACTCTCTCGTCGTGTTTATGGTTGCATCCATGTTGCTAGTCGGTGAAGGAGCATGAATACCGAAGATCCAAGCGGATTGGAGCCATCGGAAGTATAACAACCAGTTTTCCAGATGAGGGTAATTTTGAAATTTTATAATTATAATTAATATTTAATGATATTATTTCATGTTATGATTTTTAGTGATTTTTAAATTATTTTAAACTATTTAAATTATGACTTGTGGTTTTGACGTTTTGCTAGTGAAACCCTAGAGACTGTTTGACCTAGAGCCTAACCATGTGATTATATATTTTAATATCATTTTTGGCCTAAGGATATTTTTGCATTTGACCTCTTTGTATTATTTTGATATCATTTTATTATTTATGATATTGTTTTGGGTTATTTGAGTCGGGTTCGAATTTCAACTCAATCCGACTTGAAACGGGGACCCGGGGGTAGTTTGACTCTAGTGGGACCCACACACTAGTTAGGCATGGCCCAATGATTTTAAATTTAGTCCACATGATAGAAATATTTTAGTTAGAGGTTAGACTAATTATTATGGATAAGGTTAGTGTGATTAGAGACTTTAGAATGACTAATTAGTCCCAACCAATTAGCCCTTTTCTAATACTCATAGAATAGGTTAGTGGGGGCATTTTGGATCTTGCCATAATAGGACAAATAGCCCCATATGGCCAGCCACTTTGGGAGAGGATAGGCTCAAGTTCATTTCATTATTCTCATCCACACTCTCTCTCTTGTTCTTCCCCAAATTTCTAGAGAGCAATCCCTAGCAATTTCTCCACCAAATCCTTCCATTTCGCCACCAAATCTTATTCTTTCCATCTCCATTCTAGCCAAGGAGGAAGCTACCCAAGTTTGGGAGGATTCGGAGCTCGTTCGTGTCCTTTTGGAATCTCTACGTGTCGGGTCGCTCCGGGAAGGCTTTTCTTCGATTCGATCTACCGGGAGGTATAAATCCCTTCTCCTTTTCATTTCCTCATGCATATAGGTGTATTTTGAACCCATAGGAATGACTCCCATGGTTGTATCTCCATTTGTGTCCATTTCGTATCTATTTGGAGGTCATAGGAGTGTCCTTTGTGTTGTGGTTGTGTTTGTGGAAAAATCCCAAATTTGGACACACTATGTGTTGTTGTTATGTATGAATGAATTATTACATATTTAATCTCATATTTTTGTATTGGAGATGTGTTCTATAGTGTCTCATATATATATATATATATATTAGTGTAGAGAGTGATTTCTTGATATATTATGTTATATACTTGTGTTCTTTTATCTCAAACTACCCAAATCCGTCATAATTTTTTATCCACGTTTTTAATTTCATCCCTAACTTAGAAATATCATAACTTCTAAATCAAAGCTCGTTTTAATCTTCTTTTTTTTAAAAGAAGCGTATTGAAGTTAGCTTTCCAAAACATGTATTAATAGGCCTAATTCTTTCTATAACTTTCTGGAGAATTATTTGAGTGTCATCTGTACGAAAGACAAACGCGTTCTCGGTGTTTTCGCAATTCCGGGAGTTTCCGGAAATGAAAATGCGATCCGTTTGAAGTTTCGGAAAGCTAACACATAGATCTATAACATACTTTAATCCTAGATTTTAATTCATGCTGAGATGGTACAGTATTGATTATTAGTAGGAGTTACTATTCGGCATATGCATTTTGTGCACCCTTGTGTGTAATATATGTTCTATTTGATTTTAACCCATGTTAATGTATATACATTATATAATTAAATAAAGAATGCAAGCATGTGTAAATGTTTAAATAAATGATGTATGAGGTGTAAGTATCCTATCTAATGTAAGCATGTATAAGTATGGCTTGTAATGAATATGTAGGTTCCATAGTATGTAATGTATGGTGCATATAGTGGTACAAGAGAATAAATGAATGAGGAATGAATGCAAGCATGAATGTAATGTAATAATAGATGTAATATATGTAGCCTTGTTAGGAATAAAACTGGAATTTAGTTTTGTTTCACTAAATAAGAGATACATGAGAACTCATATATATGAATGTTAACTTCCTATTGACACCTTGCTACACAACTGTCATGTCTCACTATCACTCCACACACAATGCACACTATATATATAACCTTCACACCCTCACTCATTGACACTCTCACTCACATATTGCCTAACACTCATTCCATGATAACACACACATGTTCTTGTGCACTTTCATGACACACACACACACACCCATGAACATATACACATGCTCTTCTCTCTCTCTCTCTTTATATATATATATATACTGTACATGGCTAAATGTGTTAATGTGGTAAATAGAGTTTTCCTATAGTTATATATACATATATGTGATATAGGGCCTAGTGCTGAATTCTCTTTTCATGTACACCTCCATATTCACACACACACATAGCTTTACATGTTAGCTTCCTTTCTCTTCTGTATAATATTGAATGTGATGGCTTGTGTTTGGCTTGTATAGCCTTGTGATTGGTGTATGATTGCTAGACTAGTCTTGGTTAGGCCAAGTGAGACTTATTAGACTTCTTGGGCTAGGATTTGACCTAGTTGACCTAGTTTGACTAGTCTAGTTGACTGGAGTTGACCAAGTGTTGACTTTAGTCTAGTTTGACCTAGACAGCATGCATTGCATTGTAGATTATATTTATCATTCCCTGTGTACATCTTGACATGTGTTGCTCTAACTAGGAGTCAGGTATCTCATCGGACAATACATTTACTTCAGACATTCAGATACGAGGCGAGTACATTCTCTGATAGTTCTTTCATTTACTTGTCAATTACTGTACTCCAGTTTTAGTTAGCTGTATGTGATTCTCTGTTACAAACACGTATTATTATTTCTGAATCCATGTATATGACACACATACTTACTCTCTACCTCTATTATTCGAATTACCATACGAATCACCAAACGAATCACTATTCGAACCACCTATTCGTATCTTCAAATGTTGGTTGGACTTTTATTCGATTGATGTGTCAAATTTTTGGATTCATTTGTATTAGATGGGCGGGGAAATACTTGATTAGACATGTGAACATTCCTACTATTCGAATTACCCCTCTGTGAATAATATTCGAACGATAGCCATTCCACACCCGGCCAGGTGTGTGATGTGCCGTATTTACCCTTAGCCGTTTATATGTCTAACTGAGTATTTTAAAACACACTTGGAGAATTTATTTGAATCATTATTAGAACATCATGTGAATCACTATTCGTATCACCTTATTCGTATCACCTTATTCGATTCACCTTATTAGAATAATGATTAGAATTACATTCGACTCATCTTATATTAGACTCATATTGGGATTACACTTGACTTATATTGTACCATCTGAACTCATTATGTTACTTTAGTTCAGCTAGATCTTATTTTTACAGTCTTCTTTGCTATGTTTCTCTTCTTGTTTAGTTACCTTACTTTCATTGTACCTTAACTGCTTCTCTACATCACTACCTGTATAAAACTGCCATATTCATCAATACAACTGTCTATAACTGCTTTATAGTTTTTTGTCATTTACTTGGGATTTCTTGATGAAATGTACTCGTTTCCGTCCTGACTGGACCTGTTGAAAATTTTACAGAGGATGATGAGGCACCCTGCATCCTTACTTGGAGTTTGCCTAGTTGACACTCGCGACCTGGACCCCAGGGGAGGTTCAGGCAGCTGCTGAGGACGATACCTTGCTTAGTATCGATAGTTTAGACTGTTTTTCTTTTATATTTAGTTGTTGTTCTTGATTCAGAGTTTGTATATTGTAGAGATGTTGAGACTTGTATTTCATTTCTGTTGTACCTCGGTTGAGGATTCTCGTATCTATTTTATCGTGCCATATTCTATCTCTAGATTGTGATTGAGTTGTACCTCTGTGTTGGCCTCCTTATGAAGAGCATTCATATTATGTTAGTTATAGTTCATGACCTAGAACAGCGTTCTACCGTCGACACTGCGGCGTAGGCTGGGCGTTGTTACGCTCACGTACCCTCACAGTGGGTGCGGGTCGTGACACGTTTTTAGTGGTGGCCCATGCAGGTCGAGTTTATGTAGTGGTATTCGAACTAGAGTATCACTACAGCCTACAGCAGGATTAGGATTATTTTTAGAGGTACTCAATCACATTAGAAAAAACTCTTAATCATATTCCTTTGTCTAAAATTGTTGCTTATTGGCTTCCCTTGAATATAAACTGTCCTCCTTTGAATTTTTGCTTCATTCTCAGAAATTGTTCCTTGTTTTGATCTGTTTTCATGATGGTTATGAAGACAGGATCTCATCACTTAGGTTCGGAGGATACTATCGAGAGGCTGGCCACCTCTCGTCCTGTTCATCAGGGCCTCGAGACCGCAGCTCCTGTTGTGCCGACTCAGGTTGGCGTATCTGCTACATTGGCGGTGCACGTCTATCTGTACAGAGATTTTTCTTCCGTCATTTTTTATTTCTCTTAGCAGCGGTGATTCATGCAGCATCAGCAGCAGACCAGGGAAAACCAGCGGGGCGAGCTATCGTCAGGCCAGTCGAGGATGCATAGACCGTTGGAGATCTTGCAGCAAGTTTTGTTTTTCTCAATTCCATTCCCGCAATTGCCTTTTATAATTACCTTGGAATCTGATTCCATCTGTTTCTTGTTGATTGGTTAATTTTGTCATGTTACTCTTTTGTTGTGTTTGTTTTTTTTCTTCTGAGAAAATCATATGGGCTAGGTCGCCTAAATCATGGGATCTAAAATTCTCGATAGTCATGTTAGTTGGCATAGTGAGGACATGTAGTCAGATTTTAGATGTATTTCTTGGGTATGGAAATTTAAGGTTTTTGCCGTCTCATGCGACTATACGAAATTTTAAATACCATGAACCTAGAGGTACGTACCTTAGTCAAGGACTCTGTGATTATCGTAGCCTTGCTCACTAGCATGATGAAGACTCTGGACAACATGATTTTGGACAGACGCATATGATTAGCAGATTGTATCTTGAGAAGGTTTAAAATATCATGCCCTTTTTGTTGTTATAAATGACTTAGGAGTAGGGATATTTAGATTGTAGAGCTTGTTCATAGGTAGTTCCTTCATAGTATATATGGTGACTTGTAGAGTGTCTGTACCCTAGAGGTGATAGTTAGTATTGGTGCTAGAATAGTAACCCATTGCAGATAATTTCCTGTTATTATGATACCAACCAGTTACGTATAGGATGTTAGTATGCCATACAACCTTGATGATTATTTATTGTTTTCCTTTACCCTTCCAGTAAGGCACCCAGTAACCAGAGCCTGCCCTTGAGCATAGTTGTAGTTTCACCTAGGACTAAGAGGCCTATATATAGATGATATACTCAGGATATATGTGATGGGTTGTTGTTCTTGAGCATATATATATAATATATATATATATAATAATAATATATTATATGTGGTATTTGGGATTGGTGTGCTTAGCTTGTGGGTAATTAGTTTGGGTGACTTGATAGGATTTGGAAGTTAAGAGCTAGTCTATTATAGAGTTTTCTTTGCTAATCCCTAGTTGCCAACCTAGGTAGCTAGCATAGGTAAAAGTCCTAAGAAGTTGACCAGCTGATGTCCAAGTACTAGGATGTTAAGGAAATTGACTAGTGATTGACCCTTGTCTATGTTCGGCCTAGAAAAGGGTGCGATCATCTTAATTTCGAGGACAAAATTTTTATAAGGTGGGTAGGATTGTAACACCCAGTTTTCCAGATGAGGGTAATTTTGAAATTTTATAATTAAAATTATTATTTAATGATATTTATTTCATATTATGATATTTATTTTTAAATTATTTTAAACTATTTAAATTCATGACTTGTGGTTTTGACGTTTTGCTAGTAAAACCCTAGAGACTGTTTGACCTAGAGCCTAACCATATAATTATGATATTTTAATGTCATTTTTGGCCTAAGAATATTTTTGCATTTGACCTCTTTGAATTATTTTGATATCATTGTATTATTTATGATATTGTTTTGGGGTTATTTGAGTCGGGTTCGAATTTCAACTCAATCTGACATGAAACGGGGACCCGGGGGTAGTTTGACTCTAGTAGGACCCACACCTAGTTAGGCATGGCCCACATGATATTAAATTTAGTCCACATGATAGAAATATTTTAGTTAGAGGTTAGACTAATTATTATGGATAAGGTTAGTATGATTAGAGAATTTAGAATGACTAATTTAGCCCCAACCAATTAGCCCTTTCCTAATACTCATAGAATAGGTTAGTGGGGGCATTTTGGATCTTACCATAATAGGACAAATAGCCCCATATAGCCAGCCACTTTGGGAGAGGATAGGCTCAAGTTCATTTCATTATTCTCATCCACACTCTCTCTCTTGTTCTTCCCCAAATTTCTAGAGAGCAATCCCTAGAAATTTCTCCACCAAATCCTTCCATTTCACCACCAAATCTTCTTCTTTCCTTCTCCATTCTAGCCAAGGAGGAAGCTACCCAAGTTTGGGAGGATTTGGAACTCGTTCGTGTCCTTTTGGAATCTCTACGTGTCGGTGTCGCTTCGGGAAGGCTTTTCTTCGATTCGATCTACGGGAGGTATAAATCCCTTCTCCTTTTCATTTTCTCATGCATATAGGTCTATTTTGAACCCATAGGAATGAACCCCATAGTTGTATCTCCATTTGTGTCTATTTCGTGTCTATTTGGAGGTCATAGGAGTGTCCTTTGTGTTGTGGTTGTGTCCATGTGGAAAAATCCCAAATTTGGACACACTATGTGTTGTTGTTATGTATGAATGAATTATTACATGTTTAATCTCATATTTTGTATTGGAGATGTGTTCTATAGTGTCTCATATATATATATTAGTGTAGAGAGTGAGTTCTTGATATATGTTATATACTTGTGTTCTTTTGTCTCAAACTACCCAAATCCGTCATGATTTTTTTATCTACGTTTTTAATTTAAGCCCTAACTTAGAAATGTCATAACTTCTAGCTCAAAGCTCGGTTTAGTCTCCTGTTTTTTTAGAAGAAGCGTATTGAAGTTAGCTTTCCAAAATATATATTATAGGCCTAATTCTTTCTGTAACTCTCTGGAGAATTATTTGAGTGTCATCTGTACGAAAGACAAACGCGTTCTCGGTGTTTTCGCGATTCCGGGAGTTTCCGGAAACGAAAATGCGATCCGTTTGAAGTTTCGAAAAGCTAACACATAGATCTATAAAACTTTCATCCTAGATTTTAATTCATGCTGAGATGGTACAGTATTGATTATTAGTAGGAGTTACTATTCGGCATATGCATTTTGTGCACCCTTGTGTGTAATATAATATTCTATTTGATTTTAACCCTATTAATGTATATACATTATGTAATTAAATAGAGAATGCAAGTATGAGTAAATGTTTGAATAAATGATGTATGAGGTATAAGTTTCCTATCTAATGTAAGCATGTATAAGTATGGCTTGTAATGAATATGTAGGTTCCATAGTATGTAATGTATGGTGCATAGTGGTGTAAGAGAATAAATGAATAATGAATGAATGCAAGCATGAATGTAATGTATAATAGATGTAGCCTTGTTAGGAATAAAACTGGAATTTAGTTTTTATCACTAAATAAGAGATACATGAGAACTCATATATATGGATGTTAACTTCCTATTGACACCTTGCTACACAACTGTCATGCCTCACTATCACTCCACACACAATGCATACTACACTATATAACCCTCACACCCTCACTCATTGACACTCTCACTCACACATTGCCTAACACTCATTCCATCATAACACAAACATATTCTTGTGCACTTTCATGACACACACACCCATGAACACATACACATGCTCTTCTCTCTCTCTCTCTCTCTATATATATATATATATATATATACTGTACATGGCTAAATGTGTTAATGTGGTAAATAGAGTTTTCTATAGTTATATATACATATATGATATAGGGCCTAGTGTTGAATTCTCTTTTCATGTACACCTCCATGTTCACACACACACACATAGCTTTACATGTTAGCTTCCTTTCTCTTATGTATAATATTGAATGTGATGGCTTGTGTTTGGCTTGTATAGCCTTGTGATTGGTGTGTGATTGCTAGACTAGGCTTGGTTAGGCCAAGTGAGACTTATTAGAGTTGTTGGGCTAGGATTTGACCTAGTTGACCTAGTTTGACTAGTCTAGTTGACTGGAGTTGACCAAGTGTTGACTTTAGTCTAGTTTGACCTAGACAGCATGCAGATGCATTGTAGATTATATTTATCATTCTCTGTATACATCTTGACTTGTGTTGCTCTAACTAGGAGTCAGGTACCTCATCTCGGATAGTACATTTACTTCAGACATTTATATACGAGGCGAGTACATTCTCTAATAGTTCTTTCATTTACTTGTCAATTACTGTACTTCAGTTCTAGTTAGTTGTATGTGATTCTCTGTTACAAACACGTATTATTATTCTGAATCCATGTATGTGACACACATACTTACTCGTCTTACCTCTATTATTCGAATCACCATACGAATCACTATTCGAACCACCTATTCGTATCTTCATATGTTGGTTGGACTTTTATTCGATTGATGTCGAATTTTTGGATTCATTTGTATTAGATGGGCGGGGAAATACTTGATTAAACATGTGAACATTTCCACTATTCGAATCACCCCTCTGTGAATAATATTCGAACGATAGCCATTCCACACCCGACTGGGTGTGTGATGTGCCGTATTTATCCTTAGCCGTTTATATATCTAACTAAGTATTTTAAAACACACTTGGAGAATTTATTCGAATCATTATTAGAACATCATGTGAATCACTATTCGTATCACCTTATTCGTATCACCTTATTCGATTACCTTATTAGAATAATGATTAGAATTACATTCGACTCATCTTATATTAGACTCACATTAGGATTACACTCGACTTATGTTGTACCATCTGAACTCATTATGTTACTCTAGTTCAGCTAGATCTTATTTTTACTGTCTTCTTTGCTATGTTTCTCTTCTTGTTTAGTTACCTTACTTTATTATTGTACCTAACTGCTTCTCTACATCACTACCTGTATAAAACTGCCATATTCATCAATACAACTGTCTATAACTGCTTTGTAGTTCTCTGTCATTTACTTGGGATTTTTTGATGAAATGTACTCATTTTCGTCCTGACTGGACCTGTTGAAAATTTTACAGAGGATGATGAGGCACCCTGCATCCTTACTTGGAGTTTGCCTAGTTGACACTCGCGACCTGGACCCCAGGGGAGGTTCAGGCAGCTGCTGAGGACGATACCTTGCTTAGTATAGATAGTTTAGACTGTTTTCCTTTTATGTTTAGTTGTTGTTCTTGATTCAGAGTTTGTATGTTGTAGAGATGTTGAGACTTGTATTTCATTTCTGTTGTACCTCGGTTGAGGATTCTTTATCTATTTTATCGTGCCATATTCTATCTCTAGATTGTGATTGAGTTGTACCTTTGTGTTGGCCTCCTTATGGAGAGCATTCATATTATGTTAGTTATAGTTCATGACCTAGAACATCATTCTACCGCCGACACTGCGGCGTAGGCTGGGCGTTGTTACGCTCACGTAACCTCACAGTGGGTGCGGGTCGTGACAGAAGGCTGTACTTGCTTCTCCTCAACGGGGAAGTGCACAATTTCCAGTTGTTGTCAAAAAGCTGTGTAATGAGGAGCTGATATGGGACTGGTCTGCCATGATCACAAGATTCGGACTAACATCGTCAATATCTTCTTCTTCTACCTCCTCTTCAACATCATCTTCATCATCATCTTCATCTTCCTTCTTCTTCTTCTTCTTCTTCTTCTGCTGCTGCTTTCTCCTCTAAGGCTTGGAAAGCGTTAGAAACTGGTAGGGCTGCTGCTTTACTCGGATCATAATAAGGGATGAACCCGTGACAACGCTTCTAACATCAACCGTGTCTACTAGCAAATGGCTCGCAACAGCAGTTCTCATGTCAGTTTGTCTGTCTGGTTCTGGCACCGGGGATGCCCTACCGGGGCAACGTAGGTGTAGATTATATATCTGGGGTAGCGGGTGTTCTTGGTTAATCCTAGTGAGCTGCTCTAGTTGCCCACTTTCTGCGATTTCTTTTTGATCTCAGGATGTGCTCTGTAGCATAGACTGGTAGCATGCCCTCTCAAGTGACATTATAATAAGATGTTGTTCTCATATATTATTTGTTGGGCATGAACCTTTTCACCCAACTAAATTTGAATTTGCTCGGAAAGTCTTAAGAGATATCCAGGTCCAAGCAGATCCTGGCATAATTAGCTTCTAGAAGATTTTGAGTCTCGTCTGCCACAGTCAGGTATTTCCCAAATGAACTAATAATTTATTTCATCGTAGAAGGCACAAAGCATAACAAAGGCGTGTTTGGCAGTCACCCACATTGGGTCAATCGTAGGGTCTTCATTACGATTGAAATCTGTCGTCCACTTGATCACTTTTAAGGATGAGAATTGATCCTGAACAAGTTTTTTGTCCAATCTTTTTGTGGTCCGCCTCAATGGATAGATGCAACAGGATATGTTTAGGATCCATGGAGGCAACGCTGAACTTTTCTAAGAGTCCCCATCCACCACAATTTTTTGGACTATAGGAAATTTAGGACAGCCATCAGGAATTTGAGGATAAGAGTGAAGGTGAACTGATCCGATAGAGAGGTCATCTCCTGTGGAGAAAAGGCCACTCTAATTCTATTACCATCTTCCATAGGGAGAGTGTACCTCAGGAAGGTGCACGTCATGAACGGCCAGCTGTCTCTGCTTCGTGTGCTCGGATCGAAGAATCTCCGCAAAAAGAAGATTTTGTGACATGATTGTCGGCAGAAGCAGACGGGTTAGAGGGCTGGAAAACGTTCTATTGGGTGTGACCATGTTCGATCAGAGAGGGGTGGAAAGGGAGCTCAGCCAGCCCAATGGAAGGGTCGACCGATGGTTAGTCACCGATAGCTGGGGCGTCCGGTCCGATAGAGAATGGTGCAGGAGCACAACTAAGAGAAGAGAGGGCTGCGGTGGATGGCGCATGGGTTGAGTACACCATGGAGTCAGCACTAGATGGCACAGGGAAAGAGTGCGCCAAAGAGCCAGCGCTCAATGGCGTTGGGGGTAGAGCGCCAGAGAGGCAGCGCCATCTGACTTGTGACCCTGGCTGATCGCTACGAGGGGGAAAGACACCAATAGCGGGGGCATAGGTGCGATTGACGGATTACGCACAGAGGGTATGCGCCAGGTGGTATTGGGAGCTCTACCCTTCCGAAGGGAAGGCCGAACTGATATGTACTAAGCCACCAGTTGGCGGTGTGCGCCAAGGGCGTAGAGTCTGTGCCACCCACGGATGGCGTAAATCGAGCTAACTGATTCAAATTCAAATTTGAGATCAAATTCAGTTTAAGAAGGAGATCTGAAAGGAAGGACGGAAAAGATCGGGCAAGATTACTGAGGGAAGATCAACGGAGGCTGGGACTTCACCGGGGACAGTCTAGTAGGGGCTCCAGCAGACGCTGGTACGACGGACAACTAGGCCCGATCCGTCGACGAAGGGCCCGACCTGGTCGTGGGGGTTGTAGGGGGACTTTTAAGGGTGCAATGGTCGCCGTATGGAAACGACCGGGCCGAGGTGGATGGGCGGGCGTCCGGGAGGCCATCGCCAGTGAGGGTGCTTAGAACACCCAGGCTACGGGCGTCCGGGAGTCCGGCTATGGGCATACAGGTTAGCAGGACCCGAGCTGCCGGAGACCGGGGATCCACCAAAGGCCATTGCCAGGCGCGAATTGGAGGGGCAGAAGGGGCCACCAGAAAGGTCCTCTGATGTGCGAGTGCCCGCCGCGAGGAACCAGACAAAGGCTGCCAGAAGTGGCCTCAGAATCGCCCCGAGATCGCCATATCGCATCTCTAGGCTCTTAATTAGCCTCAGAATCTCCCAGTTATATATATATATATATATATATATATATATATATATAAAGCAATATAAATACCAAACCTAGCTAGAACAAGGGTCCATGTGAGATTTAGAGCCACGTGTGTCCAATGGACAATTTTGTCGAACACTTGGCGTGCGTATTGGACACGTTGAGATACGCTCATGATACACACTCCAAATGGATCCAAACTGGACCAAAAGTATACCCATATTTTCTAAATCACAAGTAGGTCCTAAGAAACCTATTCAAAATCTCTAGAAATATCATTCTCGGATTTTTCCCAAATTGGATCAAAATGCAAAGGAGAAGTCTCTAAATGGATAAAGAAGTCAAAACTCCTCGCTATTGGCAACCCTAATAATGGGCTTCCTATTTGATTCATGTACACTATTTTATACATATTATAGGGTTTAGAATGCATATACCTATTGGAAGATGATTTTTAATGAAAATGTATCCAAGATCTAGAAGTCCTCAAGCTCCAAGTGCTCCAACCTCTAATGCCTTGCTTCTAGATTCTACTTTCCATGGAGAAAAGAATGGAACAAATTTGGGCTAATTTGGATGAGTTTTAGTAGTAGGAACAATTTGGGGAATGTCCCTAAATTAGAGTTAGGGTTTGAAATCAAAGGAGGAGGAAGAATGTTAGGCTTATATAGAAAAGTGGACGGCCATATTAGGTTAGGATTTGGGTTTGGGCAAGCAGAAATGTCTAGTAAGCCATTCTCTTCAGTCATGACAAGTTTAGAAAAAAAGCCTTACTTCTTAATTAGGTGTTTAGCCTAAATTCTATTTTCTTACTAGCTAACTAGGGCTAATTAGAGTCTAACAAAAATAGGGTTTTAATACTTGTCTAGTCTCATTAATTAGGCCCATTAGGGTCACTAACAACTATTCTAAATAATAGCAAACCACTAATCATATTCAATAATATAGCATATGCACTATATTAGTTATTACAAATATCCAAAATATAATTACTAGTTTTATAAAATAGATTTATCACTAAAAAATATAATTTGTATACTATTATTCACAATAATAATAATAAATAGGAAAAAGTCAAAAAAAATCCCTCTTCTGGAAAACTGGTAGATAATCCTATCCCCCTTAAAAAATTTGTCCTCGAAATTTAAAGTTGGTCATACTCCTTCTAGGTCAAACCCCAACAATCAAAGTCAAGAAATTCTACCTAACAACATGCAAGATCATGGTCCTACTGGTCATGATTTCACAGTCTCAATCAAGGTTACTACATCTACCACCACAAAAAACAATCTAAAAGGTACTAGTAAAATTACACAACAAGATAGAAAGGAGAGAAAAAAGAATAGAAAAAGACAGACCTGCTAACCCGGCCGTAGCATTGGCCTACTCGACCGTCAATGCAAATGCCTGGCCCCTTTGGGGTATATCCATCTGATGGTGCGAGGCATGATACTGTGTCACAGGTGGCCTAGCTGAACCCCTACTTCAAGATACTTAGGAAACATCCACACTGATACTTCACTCCATTATACTAGGGTACTATCTAGATGATATCTATTCTAAAATCTGATAACCATACACATCTATCAAGAATCAAATTACCCAGAATCCTCGTCATGCCAGTAAGTGTGGATGCAATAAACTATAGGGTCCATAACTAAGGTACACACCTCTAGAATCATAGTATCTAAATTTTTTGCTCTACCGCATGCTTGGCTACTAAAACTCTAAATTCCATAACTAAGAGAATGATATCCAAAATCAGGCCCTACGTCTTCGCCATGACAGCTAATATGGCTGTTGTAAACTCTAGATTCCATAACAAAGACAGATATTTACCTTTTATACTATCCTCAACAACTATGTCATTAGAATATACCTTAACTTAGTCCATAAAATTCATCTTAGTACTAAAATCAAAGTCAACATTGAATACCAAGAATCAAATTCAATAATAGACAAGGAAGAGTAGATAGAGACATGTGGAAACAAACTCCGAGATAGAGTTTACAGTGAGATTCATAGGGGTCGTCCCAAAAATCTCTCAAGAAGTCCTAATTGTGATTGAGTATCCTCTCATCCTAATATCCTATTTTCTATATCCTATCGCAGGCTTTAGCAGTACAACTAAACAGTTGTACTACCAGACATGGTACTAATTATGAATCTCGACCTGCAAGGGCCACCACTAAAAATGTGTTATGACTCGGACCCGGTATAGGGCACGAGGTCGTGGGTAGGTCCAACCTACACTGCATCATCGGTGGTAGAACGTTGTCTAGGTCACTACTATCAATCTCACACAATATTTTGAAGTTAGCAAGTTCTTCGGAGTAAAGCATGCAGTGTAATCTCTATTTCAAATAGTGGATTTAACATCGAGCAGAGTTCTCGAGATGACTAGTCCTCTCTGAGGAAAACTAGTATAAATTTTGGTGTTTGCGTATTACTTTCTTACCTCTATTTATTTACTATTTTACTTTACTGCATCTAAGTAATACTTTATATCTGCCTTTACCTGCTTAATTTTTATTGGGGCTGTACTCTATTCACCCCCCCTTGAGGTGACATCGATCCTTCAATTGGTATCAAAACACAGTTTCTCTCTAGTTGGATTAAATCTCCTTGAGTTATGGCACCATTATACACTAACAATGGTGAAGGCCAGTCTACAAATATGCCACCCCTATTTGATAGCCCAAACTACACAGAAGACAAGAATGAGCTTTTACCTCAAGTCTCTTGATTTCGATTTATGGTCGATTTTTATTGATGGTTAAAAGAAACCACTACCTACTGTGGTATATGAAAATCTAGTTGAAAAACCGCATAAAAAATATACAGACAATAAAAAGAAACAACCAAGTCTTGATGCAAAAGCTATTAATACTTTATTTTGTGCAGTAAAAAGAACTGAGTTTAGTAGAGTATCAACATGTGTCATATCTTACGAGGTTTGGAAACTACTTTAGCTAATACATGAAGTAACTTCCCAAGTGAAGGAGTGCAAAATCTCACGACTAACACAAGAGTATGAGGCCTTCAATATGAAGCCTAATGAGACTATTACAAATATATTTACTTGATTTCTAGATATTATGAACCCTTTTTCTTTCCTTGGAAAAGAATACAGAAATCAAGAAAAGATTTGAAAGGTACTTCGCGGGCTGAGAAAGAACTGGAATCCCAAGGCGATGACCATATTGAAGGGAATGATCTCACTACAATGGATCTTAAAACTCTTATGGGAAAGCTTATGACACATAAGCTGGACCTCAAATATTCGAAGAGATAGCACCAAAGTAGAAGACTACAGCATTCTAAGCACACCATAAGACAGCCTTCGATGACGAGAGTGAGACCGACAGTTTAGAGAACGAGCAAATGGCCCTCATGATAAGGAACTTAAGAAGATTCCTTAAGTATGAGAAGACATATAAGAAAAAAAATATTCTAGAGATGACAAAGAACCAATCTGCTACAACTATAACAAAATATGTCATATCAAAAAAGATTGTCCCGTTATAAGAAAGATACGACCAGTCAGGCAAAAGAAGGACTTCGACAAAGAATTATGCTAATACCAGCATCTGGTGTGAAAGCGAGGCGAGTGATTCAAAAAAGAAGAAAAACCTTACAACACAGCAAATCTATGCTTCATGGCTACAAATGCTAAGGTAATTTGGAATCCTCTTTTTGAAGAATTGACTTTTGATGAATTTTCTAATGCCTTCAATGATCTACTAGAAGATCAAAAGAAGATGATGGATATGTACAAAAGCGCCAAGAAAGAGTTAAATTTTGTATAATCTGAATTCTCTAATACTATAAGAAAATTATATTTGTTGACAGTCTTTTTATTAACGATCGGTAATCCCCTTCAACTATTCAGTTTTACTTGACGGTTTAGGCCTTGTGTCAAGTAAACCCCTCTTTTGTGTGAAGTATAGAATATTGTACCCCTTTAGTTGACGAGTTTCGAAAAATGTCATAAAATCCACCACATTTAATTGACGCATAGGTTAATACCGTCAAATAAAGTCAGAGGGAAATTTTTGAGTCTAGTTCAGATATCATTATCGTAAATTTTTTGAAAAGTTTTTGTTCATGACGGTTTCCACCAAATATTATACGTGGAGAAAACCTAAATCTCACTGATCATAACCCTGCTCCTCTTCGAAAAATTCCTTCACTCAGAAAATTACTTCTTCTCCCTCTCCTCTTCAAATCCAAATTCATACCTACCTTTCACAAACCCTCTTCATCCCCTTTTTTTCTCAAATCCTTTGCCCTCCTTATGTCTCCTCCCATGCCCGCGCAAAATCCCAACCCTTGTCGAGCTCCATTTATAGCATAGACGGAGTTGCCCAGCTCAAGGTATCCCTGATAGGCTCCTACCTGTACCTTTTACTGGGCTTCCTATCGAGGAGGAAGGAGAGGACGATAATGGCGCTATGTTGACCTTCTCGACAAGCAGGATCACCGATATTGCTAGGAACATGAACCATCAACGCAGCAACGGGACGATGACGGGCACCTTGATCTGCTGCCAGACCCGCCCGGCCGTGCCGTGGCCTGCCCCAAACACCTCGGGAGAAGGGCCACCAAAGAGAGCCTCTCCATCACCAGCACTATAAATTGCTTGATTGTTTTACTTTGTCCCCCTTCTCCTCCATTTATCCTCCTCCAAGTTCTATTTCAACCAACCTCTCTATTTTTCTCCTCCAATTCGTTAGATCTAGGATGTTGAGGAAGAGGGTTTTCTCAGATCGAGATGGCGGGGGCTTCTTGTGCCTCACATGTGCCCCCCGACAATGCTTTCCGAGGTCTCCCTCCTCCATGGACACTCTAAAAGGGCATCCACAGTTCATATCCCATGATTTGCGCGTAAGTACTCGTCAATGTACTTCTTTAGGAAATTTATGATTCATCATGTAACTGTGTTGTAGGGCTATTTTAAAATATTTACAGTTGTATATTGGCAAATATCGAAGAATTTTTGTACAGATCAATACATTGACATTATTATAACGATGACATATTTTGGTCAAGGAAATTAGGAATTATAGTAATTTATGCATATATGCATCTTAGTTTATAGATGCAGCCAAGATATATGTATCTGGTGTGCTTTCAAAAAAGAAGTCTTCTTAAGATTATTTGCTCTTCACATATTGTTGTAGACATTTGTATCTCAATTTGGGATACTTTTATTTCTATAACAGTTTATTAGGATTGATTCTAGAGTTGTTGTTATGCTTATTTTTTGTATAATGGGTACATGTCAAAGAAACGATCGAAGGCATATGTATGGAATAGCAGATTTATTTTATGTGGAGGCAAATAAACTTTTATCTTATATCCTGACTTTTTCTAACTTAGCTCCTTATTGGAAAGGACTACATTCAAGAGATTCTTGAGTGTGTTTCCTAAAGATTAACCTGATGGTACCTTAGCGAACATGTTGTTTTCCAACCCTAGCCTTCATACTCCTATCAAGCTACTACCAACTCTAAATTAACTCATATTCTTCCAGAGGATGAATAATTTTGTCGGGACATGCAATTTCAATTAATGAGTTTACTGTCTCCAGATGGTCGGAGGTGAGTTGACTCTTCCTTCGTCCGTAATTTCTACTTTAGCAAACTGTTACTAAATCAATATTTTGGCTCCACATCTTGGCATATGAAGAGATTTGTGGTTGGAAATAATTCTGTCGGGAGCAACATTCTCACATCACATGGTATACCCACCCAAAATTACTGGTACTAGCTTCGAATTGAGGTTTTATTAGGCTATTTTGTTCTTTTTAATGTTTTGTTCGCTCTTCAATGATGTCTCTCAAGCGTATACCGAAATCTTCCAGTTATTCTTAGATTTATTTATTTTTCACATTAGTTTTTTTCATCATTTGGCTTTTCACTTTCTCATAATTCCTTTAAACTATATGATAGGCCTTCTTGATTATTCTTATTTAATGTTGTTAAAACAGGAAAAGCATAAGCTATAGTTGAAGCTGATTCCACAAAGAAGAATAATAAAGTTTGCAAAGTTCTCTAGAAATGGTGAAACTGAAGACTTCTACTTGTCTTTGTGATTCTGTTGACTGGTAACAATAGGGGATTAATAAGAATTTAGTTATTGTTTTCAATAATCTATGGTGGGGATGCGAATGCTAACTAGCTTTAGGACTAGTAGTAATCAACTCTTGGAATTATTGATTTGAAGTTGACTACATACGTTTGCAGGTTTTTTGCTAGGTTACATAGGCATGAACATGACACAACATGGACTCGACACCTATTTTTATTGTGTCCTAGTATATATTGGAGTATCCACGTCTTATCCGGTATATATGTGTTTATATGATGTGACACAAATAAGACAAACTTTTAGAGTGCCTGTGCTGCGTGGGTTTGTGTTTGTGTTTTTATGGTAGTCATAAAGTCTCTTTTTTTAAGTGTGATGAACATTTATTTGAGTTAATTATTCATTAATGATTTTGATTCTCTCAAAGGTTCCAAAAACAAGTGTTTCAGGTCTTTAATAAGTTTTTGAATAGAATCTCAACTTATTCTTCCATATGTTAGTAATGTGTTTACTTGTGCATTCCATTTAATTGTGTTCCTATTGTTCAGACCTTGTTCTTGTTTTCATCTTCTTTTATGGCTGCTTCCTTACCTGCACTTCTTGAACAACATGAAGTTTCCTTGCAATGTTTGTTTCTTGATTATTTTTGAAAAATAGCTTAACACCTTTTGGTTCCTGTAATATTTCTATTACATTCTCCTTCATATTGAGATAACCTACCCACCATTTTGTCTCCTCTTAATTCCAAGTAGGGTTGGATTTCACAAAAACTCGAGTCTCATATGAAATATATTTGGTAGTTATTCTTTTTCTACTTCTCAAAGCCCTTTTGTAACTATAATATGAGTTCCCACTAGCTAAATTTTTTGTATTCACCCTTAATTCCAATTATTTCATTGCATCATGCCTCTATTTTGATGGTAGCTTACTGAAAATGTATTTTCTTTTACAGGACTTCTTGGTAGGAAAGAAGGAAACCGGGTGCTTGTTTACAGACTAACCAAGGATAATTTATTATGCCTTTGTGAAGCTGCGGACTTCGGTTAATAGTATTTTGTTGTATTTTGGCACTTTAGTCTTTGGTGATGGGGTTGGTTTCTTGTATTGAATGTGGTTCTACGAATAAGTTTCTTTTTGTTGATGTCTCATTGAATATTGTACGAACACGTTTGTTTTTGTTAATGTGAAATGTGATATAAGTTATTTGATTTTTATGAGAATTTTTGAATTTATATTATGTGTTTCGGTAATTTATATTATGCGTGTATTCGGGGACGTAAATGGGAACCAGCGGGAACCTACAACGTAAACGAGAATCGATAAACAGGGTCCCTTGATGGCTAAAAAATGTCAACAAAAATAACCTATGTTGACGGTCATTAACCATCAACTAGGCCACAGTTAGGAAAAGTATGCACCTATATTAGCGGTAAAATAATTGGGTTTAGTTGACGGCTAAAACCCGTCAACTAAAGTCACTATAGTTGACGGCTAAAAACCGTCAAAAAGTCACTCAGGCAACCATCAACTAATGTGGGGACTTTTGCTGACACTGGCCTAGCTGACGGAAGGGAAACCGTCAACTAAACCCTTTGGTGACGGAGAAAACCGTCACCAAAAGTCATTTTTCTTGTAGTGTAAGCAATCTCGAATACTAGAAATATTAGAGATAAAAACTCTTCTAGTAACACAGATGAGATTTTTTCTTTATAGTTGAGATTACATAACACTCTTGAGAAGCTTGAGAAAGCAAATCAAGAAAATGTAAAGCTCAATGATCTCTATGAACTAGACAAAAAGTATTATATTGCTGCTCAAAGAATAGATGCACTCAAGGCCAAGTATAATAAAGCCAATGATGTCTCTAAAAGTTAGAGATTAAATTGGGTAACAGTTCGTCAAGCCTGTAACTCATGTGAACAAAAATCACAAGACTAAGCACAATACGACAAACACTACTAGAACTGCTAGGAGTTATGCATTCATATATACATTTCCACAGAAAAAGTCATACACGTCTTAAAAAAGTCACATATATGATCTTCGAACTTTACCTAGCACTAACACTTCAGCTACATGTCATTACTGTGGTGTAAGAGGACATGTATCATATCAATGCAAGATTAGGAAGCTTGTAGATATGTATGTATATGTTTGGGTTCCAAAAGCTAATAAATTTAGACCCTCAAGAAAGTGGGTACCAAAGGTTACATCTTCATCTTGTGTTGTAGTAGACCTTCCTACACCCACTAAAAGAAAATGGATCCTTGGTAGTGGTTTCTTCAGACATATGACGGGCAACAACACTTTGTTTGCAACTCTATCGATAAAGAAAAAAAGATGTCTCCTTATGAAACAATTTGAAAGGAAATATAAATGGAATTGGCGACATAGGTACTTCTCCTATTATTACAAATGTATGCTTAGTAACATAACTAAAACATAACATGTTGAGTATTATCCAATTGATTGATCATGGTTATAGAATTAATTTTGTTAAGGATAAATGTTCGTTTATGATAAATCTTCTGGAATAATTTCCTTTGAGGGAATAAGAGAGGACAACATATATGTATAATCTATCAGAAAGTACTAACAGTAAATGAAAGTGTCTATACAAATCTCAAGATGAAAATTGGGTATAGTATATGCGTCTTAGACATACGAACATGAACACTATTATAAATTGTCCATAAAGAAACTGGTAAGAGTGTGAAAAGAACAAGACATCCAGATCATCTTTCAAATTAATAAACGTTGTAAGTACCTCTAGACCACTTCAATTGTTACATATGACTTGTTTGGACCAAGTAGAGTCGTCAGTCTTGACGGTAAGCTGTATGCTTTCGTAATAGTTAATGACTATTCATGATATAGTTGGAATTACTTTCTTGCAAATAAAAATAAGGCATTTTTTGAATTTGTGCCTTTTTATAAAAAGGTACAAAATGAGAAAGGATTCATGACTACTCATATTCGAAGTGATCATGGAGAGGAATTTGATAACCATTACATTAAAACATTTTGTGATTCGAATGGTTTATCACATGAATTCTTTTGCCCCAGAACTCTTCAACATAATAATGTCGTGGAGAGGAAGAATAGAATGCTTGATGATATGGCTAAAGTTATGCTTAACCATCATAATCTTCCAAAGTATTTTTAGGCAGAAGCTGTTTATAATCATACCACGTATTAAACAGAGTTCTTATGAGACCAATTTCCAAAAAGACTCTGTATAAATTATGGTTCAATAGAACTCCTAACATCAACTACTTTAAAGTGCTTGGTTGCAGATATTTTATCTTAAACACTAAAGATAACTTAGGTAAATTTAATAAAAAGGCTATAAAGGTATTTTTTGGGATATGCTGCAAAGAGCAAAGGATATAGAGTATTCAACATAATATTACTTGTTAAATAATCAATAAACGTAACATTCGACGAACTGAACAGTCAATGTGACAACGACAGTAATAATGAAGATGATAAAACTCCCTCGAACAAAATACTTGATGATACACCTACCTTGTATCTGGAAAGTCTGCCAAAGCGATTGCAGTTTATACCAAATTATCCAGAAGAACTGGTAATAGGTGAAGTATCAAAAGGTATAAGTACTCATTCAAGCACTAGAAATATTGTTGCAAATGTAGCATTTATTTCTAAGATAGAACCTAAGAATATTGTAATACTTTTAATGATAAATTTTGGATTTGTAATGCAAGAGAAACAATACCAATTTGAATGGACTCAAGTTAGGAACTCGTTCCCAGATCTAGTGATCACCCGGTCATTGGTACTAAATGGATATTCCGAAATAAGTTAGATGAAAATGGTTTAGTCACATGCAACAAAGCACGTTTGGTAGCTGAAGGCTATAATCATGAAGAAGGCATTGACGACGATGAGACATATGCTCCAGTTGCTAGACTAGAATCAATTCGTATGCTTTGTTCTTTTGTAAATTTTTATGGTTTCAAACTTTTTCAAATGGATGTCAAAAGGGCTTTTCTAAATAGTTTATAAAAGAAGAAGTTTTTGTCAAACAATCTCCTAGCTTTGAAGATTTCAAAAATTCTGATCACGTATTAAAGCTTCGTAAGGCTCTCTATGGACTCAAACAAGCACCTCGTGCATGTTATGAGTGCCACAGATTCTTCTTACTTGAACCCGATTTTTCAAAAGGGAAGGTTGATTCTACTTTGTCTATAAAAGCTTTGGATAAGCATATTTTATTAGGGTAGCTACATGAAGATGACATTATCTTTGGATCAACAAATGGGATGCTATGTAATGAGTTTGTTAAGTGTATGCAGATTGAATTTAAGATGAGCATGATGGGAAAACTGACATTCTTTCTTGGGCTACAAATCAAGCAAAGTTCACAAAAGATTTTCATTAATCAAGTAAAATATGTAAAAGATCTTATGGACACACACAAAAAAGATAAAAAGTACTGTCTTTTCTTATCGACGCAAGGCACCAAAATAGAGTACGCCTGAGAGATCCTGTACTGAGAATCCCAACTACAAAAAGAATTCTGGGGAATGGGACGATGGAGATCGAGCGTCAGTTGCTTCTTTACTACTACGTGACACTCCATTTTATAAAAGTGGGAGAAAACCTAAGAAAATGCTAACTATCGGCTCACTGGCAAGAAGGGCAGCAACTTGGCTCTTGAAATGCTCTCCGTTCTGTGTTTTTAAAGAGGCATGTGACCTCTATTTATAGTCATTTTGTACTGAAATGACTATTATGCGCACACAGGGGGAAAATATACTAATTTCCCTATGGACGCATAGTCTTCCTTTGGGCGCATAAGGTGTAGCGCATAAAGACTGCATGATCGTGGATAGATCATGGGGTTGACGTGGCCGCATGCTTCGATGCATGACTGCTCGTAGAGGCTGACGTGGCCGCATGCCTCGGCCCATGATTGATCGTGGATGTTGACAGGGTCATAGGGTTGTTCCTACCTTGGGTGCATAGTGCTGGGAGCAACCTATGCGCCCACTCTTGGGCACATATTTTACTGCATGGAGAAAATGTTGTAGGTGCATAGCCCCTTTGGCCATGTGGGTGCATAACTGTTTCTGACTTGGGCGCATGACTGTTTCCATACTTGGGCGCATAATGTTGAAATTTTCATGCTTCTACAGGACCCCCTTCAAAGTTTTTGATACTCGAACGAGTTCGAAATACTTTGAAAGAAGCATGAGAGACTGTCTTCTTATGGCTCTGTAGGCGCATAGCAAAACTTTCTCTTTGGGCGCGTAGATGCTTGCCAGGATGTCAAAAGATGGCTGTTGAGATCTTCCTCGAAAATCTGAACTGACAAATTCATCGAAGCAAATTTGAAGAGGTCCATCCTTCATGCGATGTCTATGCATTGTCCATATTAGTAAATAACATGCGTATAATGTGCACAAGACCAAGTCTCTATG
>JANAVB010002469.1:0-147500 GCA_029216955.1 Iris pallida
TGTGACAGTGAGAGTGAAAGAGTGAGAGTGTGTGTGAGTGAAACGAGTGTGTGTCACATAGGACAGTTTTTAAGGTTCAATTTAATCTCAGTTTTCAGTACAAAACCAATCCTATTCTCAGGTTTTAATTTTAAAACACAAAGTAAAATCCTAAACCAACTCATCACATAAATCTCAGTTTTCCATTCAAAACCCAATTTTCAGTTCACTGTATCAAGTATCAATCTCATATAAATGTAAGTTTCAGTCCATACATTAAGCAAACTCATGCATTCATCAATCAAACTCAGGATATCATTATAAAACATATGATCATCATTTCAAAAAATTTCAGGAACCAGGTATCAGCAAATAACCCATTCGAATGTCAACCCAATCTCGAAAACACTCAAAACACAATGAAACTTCTCCACATTTGAACCCCAGCACAAAATCAAAAACCCAAATATGATATCACATATATATAACATATAAATTTACATTTAAAATCAATAAAACACATTAGAATTTCTCAGAAAACAGGTTACTGTACGAACGTAACTGTAACAATGGGGAAAAACCCAAATCCAACACGAAATCAAGTAAAAATCCCAATTTAATGGTTGGTAAGCACTCGTGCATATATCAGTGTATCCCACGAGTCGTATGGTCTCCACACAATAGGACACGACGTGTCCAGACACTCACGAACACTCGCCAACACACGGCTGTAGAGGCATGAAAAATTTTCAGCAATGAAGCTCTATGCGCCCAAGCCAGTAAAGCACTATGCGCCCAGCCAGTGAAACTCCATGCGCCCAGTCAGTGAAGCTCCATACGCCCAGCCAGTGAAGCTCCATGCGCCCAAGACTAGCTTCTCCAAAAGGAGGGCGCATAGCCTGAGACATGGCTTTGCGTCCAAGCCTGACTCAGTCAAAGCCATGATCAAAACGTGCACCAAAGCACACGGCCACGTCAGTCTCCATGAGCAGTCGTGCACCGAAGCATACAGCTACGTCAACCCCACGACCAACCCACGATCTCGCAGCTTGTATGCGCCTACATCTTATGCGCCCAAAGCAGGACTATGCGCCCACATAAAAACTAGCGTGTTTTCTCATGTGGGCGTATAACATCATTCCAGCTCAAGAACGACTATAAAGGGGGGCCTCATCCCTCTTCAAAACACAGAACGAAGAGCATTTTTAAGAGCCAAATTGTTGCACTTCTTGCGAGTGAGCCGAGAGTTACCAATTTTTTTAGGTTTTCTTCCACTTTGTAATCGAAGTGTCAACGGAGTAAAGGAGCAACTGCCGCTCGATCTCCATCGTCCCATTCCCCAGAATTCTTTTTTGTACTCGGGGATCCTCAGCGCAGGATCTCTCAGGCGTACTCGATTTGTGGTGCCTTGTGCCAATAAAGAAAAGACAGCATATTCTTTTTTTTGTGAGTGTCCACAAAAATGGCGACTCTGCTGGGGACTACCTTTTTCTCTGACGAGAAGGTGGTGACGCAATCCGATACCGACAAAATGGGGAGCACTCTTAAGATGCTGATCGTAAAGTTTGATCAGCAGGCATTCGAAGAGATGCTCTCGAGGGATGGCTCTACTCCCTCAAAATCAGCAAAGCCAAACAAGTCTCGCAAGACTTGGCTTTTAAAGGCTCGCTGTGCATATCCTGCTAGTGTCATAGCAGATATGTAACTGGAGGACTCTGTCACATGGGCGCATGACTCTGCCATAGAAGTTCCCCAAATAGAGAAGGCTCACACCGTTTTGAGCTCTACTAGCCCAGTGACTTCTTTCCTGTACAACCAACAACAGGGTGTTCAACACCCGAGACTTGGCAAAGAAAAATACTACGATACCAAGAATCGGGATGTGCGACACTCTGGGCAAACCTGGCGAGGCTCACAAATGAAGGATGCAAAACTGGAAGAAAACAACACTGCTTTACCAAGCATGCGCCCAAAGCCATGCGCCCAAGGGAGTGTTTGGGCGCATAACCCCTACCAGAACACTTCTGTCTTCAGCAGGCTGGGCATCCAGGGTCATGCTCCCAAGGCTATGCGCCCAGGCTTACTGGATCCATACTATGCGCCCACATCATGGAGGCTCAGACATGCTGTCAAGGGGCATGCGTCCAAGGCCAGTCTCCAAGGCTTATGCGCCCACAACAAAAAGACATGCCCCAACGTGTATAGCACGGGGCTGTCCTCAAGGACATCACAGAACTTAGGTAGGGGGTTGCCCCTGCACGTGAACTAAGTCTAGATGCGGCTACTCTCCTTATGAACCAGCTTGCAAAGCTCGGCGATGCATGCAACATGGGTTATAAGGCAAAATTCCCTTCCCCTGACTTGCGCGACAAGATAAATCATAAGCGTAAAGCGAGAGAGGACATAACAATTCATAGTGCACATCTGTGCACCAGTATTGTTATCAACTGTTGTTGCTTCAGAGCAACAAGAGTGCCTCAGAAAAAGTTCATATTTTGACGGCTGCACTTCTCTGACGATGGGAAGCCACTGTGTGTTTCATCTAACATGGCTTCATAGGGTCCCCCTTACGGAAGTCCCAATCAAAGACGGTGGACCACCAACCCAACTTTCTCTCTCAGTTCTGCGAGAAGAAGAAGAAGAAGTCTATCAACAGATGGCCAGCAGGTTGTCACATCTGAAGGAGTTTATATGGGTACTCGGTCAAAGGCAAGGTTCTGTACGGACGACAAAGAATTCTAAGCTGGGGGTAGTATTCCCTTAGAGTCTGAAGCGGATAACCCTCACACTGGGGGTAGCCTTCCAGAGGACGATGATCCCTTTGAATCTGATGACGACTATCTACCTCCTCTACCTGAAGATGAAGGACTTGTCCACTCGGAGACAAACAGTATCAGCACCAGTCGTACTGTTTCTTCTGTTCTTTCTCGTATGTTATCTACATACATGGCAGACGGAAAAAGACCTGAAGAAGCCAGTGATCAGACCAGCAAACGGCTAGAGGGTCTTAAAACAGCGTTCGCCAAGATCACCGATATGCTTACCAGTATCATGGCGGTTCAAGATGCTGGGGCTGTTCCTCCACCTCAATAAAACGTCTCGGCCCACGCTAGTCCGGCTCACAGCAACAACCCTCCTTCACTGCAAAAGGAGTATCATTCCGTTGCGTCTCCTCCAAATCTTACAAATTCTGGGGGTGGTCCTTCGCCAACAACACCTGACAACCGTTCAGCAGCCGTTTCTCAACACCTGCTCAATCAACAGGATGCAATTGATTCCTTGGTCGCTCGTCTCGACACCATCTCACACAAAAATGAGCTTCAGAAGATGGGAATATCTCAACCGTATCCCCCTGAGTGGGAGAACGCTACTTTCCCTCCTAACTACAAGCCGCAGATGTTGAATTCATTTGACGGATTGACTTCTCCTTGTCAGTACATGACGTACTTCAACACGCAGACTCTGCACTTGCCCAAAGATGATCCGTTATTATCGAAGCTGTTTATTAGCACCTTGCAGGGGGTAGCTTTCGAATGGTTTTGCAGTCTGCCTGACGGATGTATCAATTCATTCAAATACTTGAAGAGGTTGTTTCTCAACATGTTTTACGAGAGCGACATGCATGTTAGTATGTCCACCCTCATCGAGACTAAGCAAAGGAGGACTGAGTCTGTCATCGCCTTCATCGAATACTTCAGGCGGCTAGCACTGAAGATGCCCTTCGACATACCAGATTTAGAACTTATGGATACTTTTTGACATAACTTCCTTCCTACAGTGAAGTTTTGTCTGGGTATACATAAGTATGATACATGGCCCGCTTTTATTGGGGCCATTGATGCTGCTGAAAATGACGATCCTAACCTGCAACTACTAGGGTTGAAAACACCCAAATCCGAAGACAAGGGCAAGCATCCTCAAACTATTCCTGTTCATGGGGGGTAAAGGGAAAGAAGTCCTAAAGGTCGACACATCCAAAGGAGCTTCAAATTCTCAGGGTGTCTCCGACAAGCCTAAGGAGACCTTCTCCTTTGACGAAGACGATGTCATTACCATCTTTCATACATTAACGAAGGATAATAAGCTGACATTGCCTCCACCACGACGTCCTGTAGAGGCGAGCCAACTCAATGATCCCAAGTACTGTCTCTGTCATCTGTATGTGCATCACTCCACCAAGGACTGCATCATCCTGAAGAAGAAGATACAACAGCTTATCGACAGCCAAGTGATCAACCTCGAAGCTGAAGACAAGGTCGTATCTTCCAACATGATCTTTCTTCAGTTTGGTGACTTTCTTTCCACAGAAGTCCCAAACGGCGTGGTCCCGATTCCCAAGGCAATAATGGAAGTCGTCAACCCACCGCCAGCTTACAACTCAACATTGGTCCCGCTCACGACTGAATGTGGTGAGATCATGTGGGTCCATCCGGACCTTGTGCATGAAGTGACACAGGGGGTAGTACCTCCCAAAGCTAAAAGGGGCAAAAAATATAAGTCATGCCATATAGTATCCTCTGTAAAACCCCTAAAATTTATACTATTTATTTTTTTATTAAATTTAGTACTGATTTAAAATTTTGTAATATACGTCGCGTAGTCGTACTATACGTCGCGCACGACTTTTTATTTCTTTTTCGAATTTGCTCGACGAGTGCGATTATGTACGAGCGTACACAATTTAGAAAAACATTTTTCTATTTTCAAAATAATATATAAAATAATTTTTTTTAGTTAACATACTAAAATTTCCAAGTTTACGATTTTATTTATGAAAGCCTTTTCGTTTATAGCAGTTACTAATATTAAATAATATTCTTCATAAATATTATTTTAATTATTTATTAGTGCATTTAAATAATAATATTATTTTCGAAATTATTATTATATTGTATTTTTGGAAAATATATTTCAAAATTACTGTGGCGATTTAAATCTTGATTTGAATTTATGGATTTATTTAAATAGTGAAACATTTGAAATTTGATTTATCCCATTGATTTTAAACCAAGAATTTAATTAAATTTAAATTTGATTTGTATTTGGAATTGGATTTTAATTTGGATTTGGATTTATTGAATTAAATTAAATTATAGATTGAATTATCTAAATCGGGTTTAAACTAATCCTAACCTTTATCCAATTGGTAATTCCCACATCCTATAAATAGGCAGGTACTCATCCATGTATTTTTATTCTCCACAAAATTCCACAACCAAACATGTATCGTGTCCGTGTTCCACCATCCACAATCTTATTCCATTTTTATATATACATTTTACCCCTTGTGACGGACACACCCCGACACATACAATCAAAATAAGAATCCTAAAACCTAACCCTAACTCTAGCTTATAGCTGCCGCCGCCTCCTGCCACCGTCCATCGTCACCCACACCCAACTGCCGTAACCACAGCCTCCGTCCCGTCGATACCAGGGTCAATCCCAGTACAGCCCGACCGCCGTTAGTAACTGGCCCCCGACCAAACACCATTGCCGCCACTACCTGGTCTTCGGCATCACCACCCATCGACACCATCCGCAACACGACCACCAACAATCCTACAGACCCAGCTACCACGACCAAAAATCCCACAGTCCCAGCCACCACGACCGGTGTGGCCGACCAACGCCACCACGTCAAAAACCACCACCAAACACCAGAAAAACAGAAAGGAAAAACACTATCCCTAATCTTACCTCCGTCTCGACCACCGCCGGAGCGGTGAAGCCCCGCCAATCCATGGTCGGTTGCCGGCTGCACGCGGTGAGCCCCGCCCGGCCATCGGCGCCACCGTGACCCATCCGCCGCACTCAACCACCGCACCCAGGTCTGTCGCCACGTCGATCTCTGCTTGGGCGTGACAGTCTGTCTCCTCTGCCTGGATGCACGGTAGCGCCTGAGCACGTGCCGCCGCGCCTAACACGCCGTCCGCCCCTTGCCTCCTAGACTCCCTAAACTCTCCGGCCGTCGCGTCATTTGCCGCGACTGCCGTTCTTCCTCGCCGGACTTGAGCCACAGCCACCAGGCGTCCTTGCGGTGCTGTCGCCACCGTCTCCACCATAAGCCAGCGACTCTGTTCATGCTCCTCCCCCTCTAGATCTGCCGAGTCCTGGCGAGCTTGAGCCGCCCGCCGCCTGCTCCGTCGACGAACACCCAAAACCCTCTTCCTCCGCCGTTCTCCCAACCGTCGGTGAAACCCATCTCTGCGCCGCCCCCACGAACTGTTCCGTGGCCGGACCGTGCCCTCCGTGCGCGACCGCCTACCGATCTCCCCCGACCGCCCGCTCTCTCACGACCACTCTCTCCTTCCTCTCCCCCCTCTGCTCATCTCTCTCGCGCCTCTCTCTCGAAAATTTTTCCCTCTCTCGTCACTATTCTCTCCCTTCCCCAATTGAAAGAGAACAGCAGCAGTCAGTAGACTGCTGCACTTTTTTTTCTTTCTTTTTTTTTTATTTTTGTTTTAGTAATTATTATTAATATCATTATTATTATAATTATTATTAATATCATAATTATTATTATTATTATTATTATTATTATTATCATTCTTATTATGTTGTTATATTTTTGTTTCCCTAGTTGAGTTATTTTAATAATAATAATATTATTATTATTAATGTTATTTTTATGAAATTTTTATTGTTTACTTTTTTTTATTATAGTGTTGTTTTTCGAAAACTAGTTATATATAGGATTCACATGGTATATAATAATAATGATGATTATTATCATTTTTGGTGATATTATTATTAGTAAAATTAATAGTAGTTTCAAAAGTATTGTTATATATACGAAATCCTTTACAAGGTTATTTTATATGCCTTGACCTAAACGAGTTATAAATATTTACGATATTTATTTAAGATATTTTTGTATATAAGTGTAGCTATTATCAATAAGCATATTTTTGGGATTCAATCTAGATGGATTTATTTCGCTATTTTCAAATATTGTCTACATTATTGTCCTAATAAAAAGACTATAAAACTTTTGAATATTATAAATAGTTTTCGAAACTCGTATATATATATTATTTTCAAGTTTTCTTTGATTATCCTCCTATCTATGACAAATTCTCTTTATCCTATTCCCTCACAAGTTCTGCACAACCCCTGTCAACCCTAACAAATTTGACTGTTCTGGACCCAATGGAACTGTCCATACCACCATCAGAGGTCACCATTTGTAGTGGTTACATCAAAGTCGCCGTTAATGCCACCTTGATCATCGCAGCATACCAGGCGTCCTACCAGGCAAGACACCTTGCCATTTGCTGTTTACTTATTTTAGCTCATATTCTATGCATTGTTCATTATTTTCTTTATGCAAAATAAACTGTGATACATGGCATAAACTGTTAGAACTTACTGTTCATTTATGTTTCCTGCTATGTATTATTTTTCTTACACATTAAACCTAGATTTAAGGTACCACCTTTGTGTATTACATTCATGGCCTTGACACGTTATACCACGAAGTTGTGTGTCGCATATAGAACACGGACGTGCGTGATTGGCTGGCCACCAGTACGTACAAGCCATGCGATTGGAATAACCGCTAATAGAGGTTGCATGCTTAGTTTGACTTAGCGGTTATAGAGGTTTACTGTTGTGGATACAACAGATAGGCATTGGGCGGGGAGGACAATTCCTTAGCGTATGGGCTTCGATGCACTTTCTCTTGTGACCCGGATTCTCCGCTGGAGATACGGAATTGTTGACCCATGATTACTGACGGCCACTGACGATTCTACGGAACGTCATACTCTTATTGATTGGGCCTCTAGTGCCCCAAGGGGGGACTATGCCGATCCTATTCAGCTAGGGTCCATACGTAGAAAGGATTGTTCTTAACTACAATTCACTTAGAACGGTTAGGCACCTTTATCCGTTAGGAACGAGTACTTTTGGTTTGGGTACTTGTATCTGACTGTGGCTTGGAACAATAACTTATCGCGGACTAGTTTGTCACATCTTGTCCTTGTTTGGTTGTAGATGTGACTTACTACTTCGATGAGAAGGTATTGAACCTTGTTGGGGTCCGGATACCATATTGGATTCATAGCATGGAAAGATACGTCACCGTGAATTAGTTTACCATCTCCTGTCCTTGTTTGGTTGGGGGATGGTAGGCTCGTTCAATAGGTGTGTATTGGACCATGTTGTAAATTCAATTGACTTAATTATTTGAGCAATATTTATTCAATTTATATGGCATGATATTATGTGTCTTGTTACGTCCCTCTGAGGACCTGGTTATCTCTCCAGGTGTGTGCTATTGTCTTTTGCAGATGTTCTAGCTTTAGCCGTGACTATCGCTATTTCTTCGAGGATGATTGCGCTTGGATCGTCTTCGCTTCGCTCGCCAAATTCATTTCTTTACTCATGTATTTTTCTTTACTTGTTGGTAGTGGATTTGTCTCCGCCCAACATATTGTATCAAGACAATTCATTATCTTTATATGATGTCTTTTATTCATTTATTTTGTGTGGATGAGATTAGTTATGGATATACTGCATTTTACAGCTTATGTATCCATACGAGGCCTATGTACTTCGTATGTATACAGCTGGCATGTCTACGTTTCTAGTCCTACATAATTTAGGACTGGGGCGTTACATGTTTTTGTGGTAGCCCATGCAGGTCAAGATAAATTGTTTGGTTACTTTACCGTACCAAGCAAGCATGCGTATAGGATTAGAAGTCTAGGGTCTCATCCACATACTTGACTCTTTCCTAGATTTTATCTACCGTTTGACTCATCGACTGCATCTTGCTTGATTTCTTCTAACAAAATTCTTATCTTTCCTTCGTGCTTGCTAGAGATTGACCCTACTAGTTAGTTGTCCCAAAACACCATTAGTTTAATTCTTTAAGTTGGGTAGAATACCTTATGAACTAGCAACCCCTTTGACCTAGTGACCTATATTAGCAATCTTATTTAGATCCTAGAATCTAGAGGACCTAACCCGTCTAGCCAACCAAGGACTTGGACAAGAAGACTATAGGACGACTGTATGACTTAGAATCATTCTACCTTCTTTAAATCTTAATCTCTCGTACCTATGTATTTACCGTTTTGACTAATGATGCTAATGTAGCCTAGTTTTTGCAAGCTTATTCTTTATCGAGTTTGTTCATGACATATGCTATTGAGCGCTCACTAGCATATTGTCTAAACAGAACCGGTGCATAATGGTCTGATCAACCAAGTACACTTTGGTTCGCTTTTGTCTATTACTCTACATGGATGGGGACATAATTAAACTTGGCCCTTACAATCCCATCCACGACTGCCTTGACAATTCTTTTGAAATTATTCGATCATCTTTGAATCACATATTCGTATTCGATAACGCCTCCTTCGAACTCTATATTGCTTTCACCTTCACCTATTTTAGGAGGACGACAGCGTTATACTAGAACTTCCTCTAGCCATCCTATCGATTACGACCATATCGTATTATTTTTCTATGATCTAGATCGTAATTTCTTACGGTATGATTTTGTTATTGATTGTTCCTCATCGATACCCCTTGTGTCTTCTCACCCCCCTACGAATTCTTAATTTCGAGGACAAAATTCTTTTAAGTTGGGTAGGATGTAAAACCCCTAAAATTTCTACTATTTATTTTTTTTATTAAATTTAGTACTGATTTAAAATTTTGTAATATACATCGCGTAGTCGTATTATACGTCACGTACGACCTTTTATTTCTTTTTCGAATTTGCTCGACGAGTGCGATTATGTGCGAGCGTACACAATTTAGAAAAATATTTTTCTATTTTCAAAATAATATATAAAATAATTATTTTTAGTTAACATACTAAAATTTCCAAGTTTACGATTTTATTTATGAAAGCCTTCTCGTTTATAGCAGTTACTAATATTAAATAATATTCTTCATAAATATTATTTTAATTATTTATTAGTGCATTTAAATAATAATATTATTTTCGAAATTATTATTATATTGTATTTTTGGAAAATATATTTCAAAATTTCTGTGGCGATTTAAATCTTGATTTGAATTTATGGATTTATTTAAATAGTGAAACATTTAAAATTTGATTTATCCCATTGATTTTAAACCAAGAATTTAATTAGATTTAAATTTGATTTGTATTTGGAATTGGATTTTGATTTGGATTTGGATTTATTGGATTAAATTAAATTATAGATTGAATTATCTAAATCGGGTTTAAACTAATCCTAACCTTTATCCAATTAGGAATTCCCACATCCTATAAATAGGCAGGTACTCATCCATGTATTTCTATTCTCCACAAAATTCCACAACCAAACGTGTATCGTGTCCGTGTTCCACCATCCACAATCTTATTCTATTTTTACATATACATTTTACCCCTTGTGACGGATACACCCCGACACATACAATCAAAATAAGAATCCTAAAACCTAACCCTAACTCTAGCCTATAGCTGCCGCCGCCTTCTGCCACCGTCCATCGTCACCCACATCCAACTGCCGTAACCACAGCCTCCGCCCCGTCGATCCCAGGGTCAATCCCAGTACAGCCCGACCGCCGTTAGTAACTGGCCCCCGACCAAACACCATTGCCGCCACTACCTGGTCTTCGGCATCACCACCCATCGACACCATCCGCAACACGACCACCAATAATCCCACAGACCCAGCCACCACGACCAAAAATCCCACAGTCCCAGCCACCACGACCGGTGTGGCCGACCAACGCCACCACGTCAAAAACCACCACCAAACACCAGAAAAACAGAAAGGAAAAACCCTATCCCTAATCTTACCTCCGCCTCGACCGCCGCCGGAGCGGTGAAGCCCCGCCAATCCATGGTCGGTTGCCCGCTGCACGCGACGAGCCCCGCCCGGCCACCGGCGCCGCCGTGACCCATCCGCCGCACTCAACCACCGTACCCAGGTCTGTCGTCGCGTCGATCTCCGCTTGGGCATGACAGTCCGTCTCCTCCGCCTGGATGCACGGTAGCGCCTGAGCGCGCGCCGCCGCATCTAATACGTCGTCCGCCCCTTGCCTCCCAGACTCTCCAAACTCTCCGGCCGCCGCGTCATTTGCCGCGAACGTCGTTCTTCCTCGCCGAACATGAGCCACAGCCACCAGGCGTCCTTGCGGTGCTGTCCCACCGCCTCCACCGCAAGCCAGCGACTCCGTTCGTGCTCCTCCGCCTCTAGATCTGCCGAGTCCTGGCGAGCTTGAGCCACCCGTCGCCTGCTCCGCCGACGAACACCCAAAACCCTCTTCCTCCGCCGTTCTCCAAACTGCCGGTGAAACCCATCTCTGCGTCGCCCCCACGAACTGTTCCGTGGCCGGACCGCGCCCTCTGCGCGCGACCGCCTACCGATCTCCCCCGACCGCCCGCTCTTTTACGACCACTCTCTCCTCCCTCTCTCCCCTCTGCTCATCTCTCTCGCGCCTCTCTCTCAAAATTTTTTCCTTCTCTCGTCACTATTCTCTCCCTTCCCCAATTGAAAGAGAATAGCAGCAGTCAGTGGACTGCTGCGCTTTTTTTTTCTTTCTTTATTTTTTTGTTTTTATTTTTGTTTTAGTAATTATTATTATTATTATTATTATTATCATTCTTATTCTGTTGTTATATTTTTGTTTCCCTAGTTGACTTATTTTTATAATATTATTATTATTATTATTATTAATGTTATTTTTATGAAATTTTTATTGTTTACTTTTTTTATTATAGTGTTGTTTTTCGAAAACTAGTTATATATAGGATTCACATGGTATATAATAATAATGATGATTATTATCATTTTTGGTGATATTATTATTAGTAAAATTAACACTAGTTTAAAAAGTATTGCTATATATACGAAATCCTTTACAAGGTTATTTTATATGCCTTGACCTAAACGAGTTATAAATATTTACGATATTTATTTAAGATATTTTTGTATATAAGTGTAGCTATTATCTATAAGCATATTTTTGGGATTCAATCTAGATGGATTTATTTCGCTATTTTCAAATATTGTCTACATTATTGTCCTAATAAAAAGACTATAAAACTTTTGAATATTATAAATAGTTTTCGAAACTCGTATATATATATTATTATCAAGTTTTCTTTGATTATCCTCCTATCTATGACAAATTCTCTTTATCCTATTCCCTCACAAGTTCTGCACAACCCCTGTCAACCCTAACAAATTCGACTGTTCTGGACCCAATAGAACTGTCCGTACCACCATCAGAGGTCACCTTGTGTAGTGGTTACATCAAAGTCGCCGTTCATGCCACCTTGATCATCGCAGCACACCAGGCGTCCTACCAGGCAAGACACCTTGCCATTTGCTGTTTACTTATTTTAGCTCATATTCCATGCATTGTTTATTATTTTCTTTATGCAAAATAAACTGTGATACATGGCATAAACTGTTAGAACTTACTGTTCATTTATGTTTCCTGCTATGTATTATTTTTCTTATATATTAAACCTAGATTTAAGGGACCACCTTTGTGTATTGCATTCATGGCTTTGACACGTTATACCACGAAATTGTGTGTCGCATGTAGAACACGGACATACGTGATTGGATGGCCACCAGTACGTACAAGCCATGCGATAGGAATAACCGCTAATAGAGGTTGCATGCTTAGTTTGACTTAGCGGTTATAGAGGTTTACTGTTGTGGATACAACAGATAGGCATTGGACGGGGAGGACAATTCCTTAGCGTATGGGCTTCGATGCACTTTCCCTTGTGACCCGGATTCTCCGCTGGAGATACGGGGTTGTTGACCCATGATTACTGACGGCCACTGACGATTCTGCGGAACGTCATGCTCTTATTGATTGGGCCTCTAGTACCCCAAGGGGGGACTATGCCGATCCTATTCAGCCAGGGTCCATGCGTAGGAAGGATTGTTCTTAACTACATTTCACTTAGAACGGTTAGGCACCTTTATCCGTTAGGTACGAGTACTTTTGGTTTGGGTACTTGTATCTGACCGTGGCTTGGAACAATAACTTGTCGCGGACTAGTTTGTCATATTTTGTCCTTGTTTGGTTGTAGGTGTGACTTACTACTTCGATGAGAAGGTATTGAACCTTGTTGGGATCCGGATACCATATTGGATTCATAGCATGGAAAGATACGTCACCGTGAATTAGTTTACCATCTTCTCTCCTTGTTTGGTTGGGGGGATGGTAAGCTCGTTCAATAGGTGTGTATTGGACCATGTTGTAAATTCAATTGACTTATTTATTTGAGCAATATTTATTCAGTTTATATGGCATGATATTATGTGTCTTGTTACGTCCCTCTGAGGACCTGGTTATCTCTCCAGGTGTGTGCTATTATCCTTCGCAGGTGTTCTAGCTTTAGCCGTGACTATCGCTATTTTTTCGTGGATGATTGCGCTTGGATCATCTTCGCTTCGCTCGCCAAATTCATTTCTTTACTCATGTATTTTTCTTTACTTGTTGGTAGTGGATTTGTCTCCGTCCAACATATTGTATCAAGACAATTCATTATCTTTATATGATATCTTTTATTTATTTATTTTGTGTGGATGAGATTAGTTATGGATATACTGTATTTTACAGCTTATGTATCCATACGAGGCCTATGTACTTCGTATGTATACAGCTGGCATGTCTACGTTTCTAGTGCTACGTATTTTGGGACTGGAGCGTTACATCCTCTCCCATCTAGGAGGTTCTATCTTGCGAGACGCGTTCGGGGAAGACTTATCTTCGGACGTACGATCCCACACAAGAAGAAGCAGTACCTCCTCAAGCTCTTGCTGCCCCCACAAGCTCAGAAGTCGGCCCGTCTAAGCCTCAAACTATGGACAAATCCAATCAAAAGGAGACGCGGTTTGACAAGTCTCTGAAGGCGCCAGCTCCCGAAGGCATGGATCAGCCCTACAACTTTGACATACTGGCTTAGCTAGCCAATACACCTGCCATGTTGTCTCTGTTCCATCTATTACGAATATCTAAAGAAACGCGGAAGGCTTTAAGTGAGGCATTATTACATTCCGACTCTTACCTCGCTGAAGTCAAAGCCCCCGCTGAAGATCCTGTCTCCTGTCCCCGCTGCCACAATACTATGGAAGTGGTGCCCAACATCACCTTCTCACAGGAGGATATGCTACTAAAAAATAATCGTTATGATAGACCCCTGTACTATACAGGGTATAACGGGACGATCAAGGTGGACTGCATGCACATCGATCCAGGATCCTTCCTCAGCATGTCACCCCCAGTTTTTAGAAACAGGGATATTTTTATCATTTTACATTTTTGAATATTTTTAAAATTTATTTTATTATTTATGATATTATTTTGGGGTTGAAATTTATTTTATTATTTATGATATTGTTTTGGGCTTATTTGAGTCGGGTTCGAATTTCAACTCAATCCGACTTGAAACGGGGACCCGGGGGTAGTTTGACTATAGTGGGACCCACACACTAGTTAGGCATGGCCCATATGATATTAATTTTAGTCCACATGATAGAAATATTTTAGTTAGAGGTTAGACTAATTATTATGGATAAGGTTAGTGTGATTAGAGACTATAATGACTAATTTAGCCCCAACCAATTAGCCCTTTCCTAATACTCATAGAATAGGTTAGTGGGGGCATTTTGGACCTTACTATAATAGGACAAATAGCCCCATATGGCCAGCCACTTTGGGAGAGGATAGGCTCAAGTTCATTTCATTATTCTCATCCACACTCTCTCTCTTGTTCTTCCCCAAATTCCTAGAGAGCAATCCCTAGCAATTTCTCCATCAAATCCTTCTATTTCGCCACCAAATCTTCTTCTTTCCTTCTTCATTCTAGCCAAGGAGGAAGGTACCCAAGTTTGGAAGGATTCGGAGCTCGTTCGTGTCCTTTTGAAATCTCTACGTGTCGGTGTCGCTCCGGGAAGGCTTTTCTTCGATTCGATCTACCGGAAGGTATAAATCCCTTCTCCTTTTCATTTCCTTATGCATATAGGTCTATTTTGAACCCATAGGAATGACCCCTATGGTTGTATCTCTATTTGTGTCCATTTCGTGTCCATTTGGAGGTCATAGGAGTGTCCTTTGTGTTGTGGTTGTGTCCATGTGGGAAAATCCCAAATTTGGACACACTATGTGTTGTTGTTATGTATGAATAAATTATTACATGTTTAATCTCATATTTTTGTATTGGAGATGTGTTCTATAGTGTCTCATATATATATATATTAGTGTAGAGAGTGAGTTCTTGATATATTATGTTATATACTTGTGTTCTTTTGTCTCAAACTACCCAAATCCGTCATGATTTTTATCCACATTTTTAATTTCAGCCCTAACTTAGAAATGTCATAATTTCTAGCTCAAAGCTCGGTTTAATCTTCTGTTTTTTTAAAAGAAGCGTATTGAAGTTAGATTTCCAAAAACATATATTAATAGGCCTAATTCCTTCTGTAACTTTCTGGAGAATTATTTGAGTGTCAGCTGTATGAAAGACAAACGCGTTCTCGGTGTTTTTGCGATTCCGGGAGTTTCCGGAAACAAAAACGCGATCCGTTTGAAGTTTCGGAAAGCTACACATAGATCTATAACATAATTTAATCCTAGATTTTAATTCATGCTGAGATGGTACAGTATTGATTATTAGTAGGAGTTACTATTTGGCATATGCATTTTGTGCACCCTTGTGTGTAATATAATGTTCTATTTGATTTTAACCCATGTTAATGTATATACATTATGTAATTAAATAGAGAATGCAAGCATGAGTAAATGTTTAAATAAATGATGTATGAGGTGTAAGTATCCTATCTAATGTAAGCATGTATAAGTATGGCTTGTAATGAATATGTAGGTTCCATAGTATGTAATGTATGGTGCATATAGTAGTGCAAGAGAATAAATGAATGATGAATGAATGCAAGCATGAATGTAATGTAATAATAGATGTAATGTATGCAATATACAAGTTAATGAGATGTAATGTTCTATGTTAACACAAATCCTATATTACCTCATGTACCCCTTACACTATGTAGACACTATCACACTTGACACTTTGTTCACTTACACTTTGACACTCTTTGATATGTATACACTATGTATGCCCATTTAACCCTCACTTGCCCCTTTGCCATGTTTACATACACACACATAGCCTCTTAAATAAGTATTTATGAATACAGTTAACTTAGCTATGTATGTATATTATATATATGTTAGCATATTGTGTTGTAATATATAAGTTTATATAACCATTTGAAATGCCATGATTATAGACCTAATGATGAATACCAATATATGCATGTGTATATATGTGTAGACATATATAGTTTAAAGTAATATATTACCTAGTGTATATCCAATATGAATTCTTGCCTATTTGAGTATTGAATAATTGCATGCTATATAGAGTTGGGTGTATGTTGGCTTGTATAGCCTTGTATTGATGTGTGCTTGCTAGGATAGTCTTGGTTAGGCCTAGTAAGACTTGCTGGGTTAGGACATGACCTAGTTTGACTAGTGCAGTTGACCAGAGTTGACCAAGGGTTGACTTTGGCCTAGTTTGACCTAGATTCATGTAGAATACATTGTAGTACTTTATATTACGCTTCTGGACATGTTGTGACTTGTGCTGTATCAATTAGGAGCCAGACACCTTGTAACCTGTGTTGCTTTAAATAGGACTCTGTGGCTTCAGTCGGACCCCCTATACTTATCAGCTGTTCAGGTTATCAGGCGAGTACATTCTCTGATCGTTTCATACTTGTCACGAATTATATTCTCGCTTTAGATTACTTTTACTTGATTCTGTCACGTTATCATCACGGATTGGTACTATACGGATCTCTTCTTGGGATGTTACCCCCTTAGCGGGCGCATCGGATACTTTATGACATGTGTTTCATGTACATCATGTATTCCTTGCTTCTGCGTTATTCATGTACACTCATTTTCTCTCATGTTCTTACATGTACGTTCATGTACTCTCATGTTCTTTCATGTACGCTCATGTTTCCTCATGTGTTTCTTGTATAACCAAAACATCATGTCCGTAACGTAACTTGAATAGATCCTTGTGTATTGATTGTGGGTAGGGGTGAGTATAAATGGTCATGTGATTTACCCATCATGTATACTCTGTTACTTTTCATGTTCATCATGTACAACCTAAGCCAATTACATGCCATCTCGTACTCTAAATCACTAGTCACTTACAGTTCTTACTTATCATGTATATATTTCCAGTTATCAAATATCTCTCCTGTTTTTATGTACATCTTCTTACAGCATTTCATGTATCTTATTCTATTGCCTGCTTTATATTTCCTGACATGATATGAACTGCATGAGATGTATTGTGCTCGCTCCTGTCCTGACTGGACCTGTTGATAAATTTTACAGATGGCCTGGGATTGCCTGCTAGCCTAGAGGAGACACAGTAGAGGTTGTTTAGATAGTTATTTCATTTTGTCTGGAGCTGTATTTACTTTATGGATTACTGTATTTGAGTTTTGAGATGTATTTCTGGGTTTATGTATCTTAGACACTTAGACTTCTATCTCCTGTATCTCTTTTGGATTTCATATTTTATCTATCTTTATCATGCTCTACCTTAGATGTGATTGGGACTGTATCTGCTATGTCACCCCCATTCGGGGAGTATAAAATGTTTATCCTTATACTGCTAGATGCATGAGACCTAGGACAGCGTTCTACCGCCGACACTGCGGCTTAGGCTGGGCGTTGTTACGTTCTCGTGCCCTTACTCTAGGGTGCGGGTCGTGATACGTTTTTAGTGGTGGCCCATGCAGGTCGAGTTTATGTAGTGGTATTCGAACTAGAGTACCACTACAGCCTGCAGTAGGAATAGATATATTTTGAAGGTACTCAATCACGGTTAGGATTCCTTGAGAGATTCCTGGGACGACCCTTGAGAATCTTAATTTAACTTTGATTTGAAATCTATTTTTTCCTGATTTGATTTACCTTTACTTCCTGTTATTGAACTTGATTTTGATGGATTATTGTTGAATTTTGAATCTTGATGTTAGTGGTTGAATTTGAGTCTGTATTTTTATAATTTTTGATGGATTATTATTGAATTTTGAATCTTGATGTTAGTTGTTGAATTTGAGTTTGTATTTATATATATATGTACATTTTTTTGGAATTAAGGTATAACCTGATAACATACTTGATAATGACAGTGAGAAAGGTAAAAGTCTACTTTATTATGGAATTTTGAATTTATTGCAGTCATATTTGCTAGCATGACAAGGACGTAGAGCCTGATATAGCTATACTTATCTTAGTTATGAAATCTAGATTTTCTTGCAGCCATACCGGGTGGCGTGGTAAGAATTCTAGATTAAATGATTATAGGATGTATGCCTTATTATGGACTCTATCGTTTATTGCAGCTATGCTTATTGGCGTGGCAGAATTCTGACAACATAATTTCATGAAGATGCATATGATTATCAGATTGTACCTTAAATATTTTTGAACATGTTTTCTCTACTTTTGTTTCAGTCCTTCAAAAAAAAAGGAAAAAAAAGAAAGAAAAAGAGAATTGTTATTTATTTTTTTTGTTTTGTTTCTCATTTATTTAACTTAGGAGTAGCTTTAACTGTTTTTATAAACTTTGTGTAACTTCTTACTATGAAATTCTTCTTAATACAATGAATCGATGATTTTGCTAGACTTTATCTTGGATTTAAAAATTTAGCTCTGGGTTTCAAAATGGATTTTTCTTTTAAACAGATAAGCAAAAACAGATTTTATTGTTATTTCTTTCTTGCTATTATTCTTGTATTAAATAATAATAATAATAATACTGTCTTGATTACGTTAATCACCTGCTTGCAACCTTGGTAGGAATCTAATTGTTGGTCTTAACGTAGAATTAAAATTTTATATTGGGACATGAGAATATATATGAATATATATAGTGGACACTTTCCTGACACTTATGCATGCTACACTTGATTTCCACCTATCTGAATACATATTAATATGTCGTTAATGTTTAAATTTTCAAAACCCCAATATTTCCGATTCTCTGCTTTTCCTAGCTTAACTCGTAATTTAAATATAAAATTTCATGATAATAGTTTTATTTATATCACTGCACATGTATGTTATACGTAGGATTTCAATTCAAAATTTTTTTTGGTTGAGTTTTGTGTTTAAATTTGTCAAATCTGAGACTGTGTGCATATTAACCCTTAATACGGGATTTTAAATGTTAGTTCAAATTGATTGTTTTAAATGTAATATTTAGAGCTATGTACATTGTTGTTGTAGGGATATAAATTTAGGTTCCATATTCTTACATGTTAGGTTGTGATAAACATTGAGTTGGTTTTGATGTGCAAATTCTCCAAAATCCTGAAAACTGAATACATGTTAACATTTTTACATTGATTTCCATGTTTAGTTCAATTTCAGATTTAACATGTAATATTGAACTGTATGCGTAGATAAATGTATTGATAGTATATTAGGGTTTCATTTCTATCATGTTAGGATGTATTGAGAGCATTGAGATTAGTTGTGATGTTTCAAACTCCTAAATTTTGAAATTGTATTATGTTAATATTGCACTGGTTTAAATGTTAGCTTATTTTCAGATTTTGTATGTAAATGCTGAACTAAAACTGGGTTTAACCTTTCAATACTAAGCTATAACCCTGTACAAGGACACACACACACCCTAACTTAGTATACCCTGTCATGTAACCTAACTCTTCCTCTCTATGTCATGATTATATATCTATATAGATATATATAGAGCTTAGGCATACATGTTATAATATATATACATACATAACTAAATCTCTACCTCTTTATATATACATATATACATGGTTAGCCATGCATGTTATGAGCAAATGAGTTGTGTATTGTAGATTGTTTAACCAATATGCCATGATTAGTGTAACTTGATAGTTATTGTTTGAAACCCCAAATCCTCCTATGCACTTTCATGTATATTTCACATACACACACACGCCTATTATCTAACCATATGAACATGTCCACATACACCCATACACACACGAACTACATAACTTGTACATAATGCTAGCTTTTTCCTCTCTAACGCTATATATATAAATATATTGTGATTGAATTTCCATGCAATGGCTTTCATTCTTTAACTTTTGATTTTGATTTTCATGAATAGTACCCCTTATTAGATAAATGGTAGTTAACTTTATTTTATTTTGATAAGTACCAGTTTTCATATAGGATGGTAGACTGCCTTACAGTCTTGATGATTGTTATTTCTGTATCTTTTCTAGTTTAGCACCCTAGATTGCTTGTGTGTTTTGATACCATATGACCGTTTTGGTTTAGCATGACTAGTATACCTAGATGAGACTTTCACTACCACCGTATGCCATGACCCTGTATGTCATCCTTTTAAATCGTATGATTGTTTAAGTTCTGAGACTTTGATTGTGGGGGGTTTGACCTAGAAGGAGTATGAACATTTTAATTTTGAGGATAAAATTTTTCTAAGGTGGGTAGACTTGTAACACCCAGTTCTCTAAAATGAGGGTAATTTTGAAATTTTGTAATTTTAATCATTTATTGATTTGACATTTAAATCATGATATAATTTTTGGTAATTTTTAAATCATTTTAAAACTATTTAAAATTATGACTTGTGATTTTGATGTTTTGTTAGAGAAACCCTAGAGACTGTTTGACCTAGAGCCTAACCATGTGATTAGGATATTTTAATGTCATTTCTGGCCTAAGGATATTTTGCATTTGACCTCTTTAAATTATTTTGATATTTATTGCGTTGGTGATTGTTGATTTTGACCTTTAATAGGTGTGATTTTGTGATGGTTTTGTGTCCGTATCGGACACGTATCAGTTTTTATTTACAAATGTTTGATGTGCCTCAAAGTGATTTTTTTTATTGCTGATTTTTTTGAAAAGTATTTGAATGAGATTGTTTTCTGCATGTGTTTTCTGTGATTGCTTTGTTTTAATTTCGAGGACGAAATTTTTTTAAGGTGGATAGATTTGTCACCCCCAGTTTTCAGAAATAGGGGTATTTTTGTCATTTTACATTTTTGAATATTTTAAAAATTTATTTTATTATTTATGATATTATTTTGGGGTTGAAATTTATTTTATTATTTATGATATTGTTTTGGGGTTATTTGAGTCGGGTTCGAATTTTAACTCAATCCGACTTGAAACGGGGACCCGGGGGTAGTTTGACTCTAGTGGGACCCACACACTAGTTAGACATGGCCCACATGATATTAATTTTAGTCCACATGATAGAAATATTTTAGTTAGAGGTTAGACTAATTATTATGGATAAGGTTAGTGTGATTAGAGACTTTAGAATGACTAATTTAGCCCCAACCAATTAGCCCTTTCCTAATACTCATAGAATAGGTTAGTGGGGGCATTTTGGACCTTACTATAATAGGACAAATAGCCCCATATGGCCAGCCACTTTGGGAGAGGATAGGCTCAAGTTCATTTCATTATTCTCATCCACACACTCTCTCTTGTTCTTCCCCAAATTCCTAGAGAGCAATCCCTAGCAATTTCTCCATCAAATCCTTCTATTTCGCCACCAAATCTTCTTCTTTCCTTCTCCATTCTAGCCAAGGAGGAAGCTACCCAAGTTTGGGAGGATTCGGAGCTCGTTCGTGTCCTTTTGAAATCTCTACGTGTCGGTGTCGCTCCGGGAAGGCTTTTCTTCGATTCGATCTACCGGGAGGTATAAATCCCTTCTCCTTTTCATTTCTTCATGCATATAGGTCTATTTTGAACCCATAGGAATGACCCCCATGGTTTTATCTCCATTTGTGTCCATTTCGAGGTCATAGGAGTGTCCTTTGTGTTGTGGTTGTGTCCATGTGGGAAAACCCCAAATTTGGACACACTATGTGTTGTTGTTATGTATGAATAAATTATTACATGTTTAATCTCATATTTTTGTATTAGAGATGTGTTCTATAGTGTTTCATATATATATGTATTAGTGTAGAGAGTGAGTTCTTGATATATTATGTTATATACTTGTGTTCTTTTGTCTCAAACTACCCAAATTCGTCATAATTTTTATCCACGTTTTTAATTTCAGCCCTAACTTAGAAATGTCATAACTTCTAGCTCAAAGCTCGGTTTAATCTCCCGTTTTTTTTAAAAGAAGCGTATTGAAGTTAGATTTCCAAAAACATATATTAATAGGCCTAATTCCTTCTGTAACTTTCTGAAGAATTATTTGAGTGTCAGTTGTACGAAAGACAAACGCGTTCTCGGTGTTTTCGCGATTCCGGGAGTTTTCGGAAACGAAAACGCGATCCGTTTGAAGTTTCGGAAAGCTAACACATAGATCTATAACATACTTTAATCCTAGATTTTAATTCATGCTGAGATGGTACAGTATTGATTATTAGTAGGAGTTACTATTTGGCATATGCATTTTGTGCACCCTTGTGTGTAATATAATATTCTATTTGATTTTAACCCATGTTAATGTATATACATTATGTAATTAAATAGAGAATGCAAGCATGAGTAAATATTTAAATAAATGATGTATGAGGTATAAGTATCCTATCTAATGTAAGCATGTATAAGTATGGCTTGTAATGAATATGTAGGTTCCATAGTATGTAATGTATGGTGCATATAGTAGTGCAAGAGAATAAATGAATGATGAATGAATGCAAGCATGAATGTAATGTAATAATAGATGTAATGTATGCAATATACAAGTTAATGAGATGTAATGTTCTATGTTAACACAAATCCTATATTACCTCATGTACCCCTTACACTATGTAGACACTATCACACTTGACACTTTGTTCACTTACACTTTGACACTCTTTGATATGTATACACTATGTATGCCCATTTAACCCTCACTTGCCCCTTTGCCATGTTCACATACACACACATAGCCTCTTAAATAAGTATTTATGAATACAGTTAACTTAGCTATGTATGTATATTATATATATGTTAGCATATTGTGTTGTAATATATAAGTTTATATAACCATTTGAAATGCCATGAATATAGACCTAATGATGAATACCAATATATGCATGTGTATATATGTGTAGACATATATAGTTTAAAGTAATATATTACCTAGTGTATATCCAATGTGTATTCTTGCCTATTTGAGTATTGAATAATTGCATACTATATAGAGTTGGGTGTATGTTGGCTTGTATAGCCTTGTATTGATGTGTGCTTGCTAGGATAGTCTTGGTTAGGCCTAGTAAGACTTGCTGGGTTAGGACATGACCTAGTTTTACTAGTGCAGTTGACCAGAGTTGACCAAGGGTTGACTTTGGCCTAGTTTGACCTAGATTCATGTAGAATACATTGTAGTACTTTATATTATCCTTCTGGACATGTTGTGACTGGTGCTGTTCCAATTAGGAGCCAGACACCTTGTAACCTGTGTTGCTTTAAATAGGACTCTGTGGCTTCAGTCGGACCCCCTATACTTATCAGCTGTTCAGGTTATCAAGCGAGTACATTCTCTGATCGTTTCATACTTGTCACGAATTATATTCTTGCTCTAGATTACTTTTACTTGATGCTGTCACGTTATCATCGCAGATTGGTACTATACGGATCTCTTCTTGGGATGTTACCCCCTTAGCGGGTGCATCGGATACTTTATGACATGTGTTTCATGTACATCATGTATTCATTGCTTCTGCGTTATTCATGTACACTCATGTTCTCTCATGTTCTTACATGTACGTTCATTTACTCTCATGTTCTTTCATGTACGCTCATGTTTCCTCATGTGTTTCTTGTATAACCAAAACATCATGTCCGTAACGTAACTTGAATAGATCCTTGTGTATTGATTGTGGGTAGGGGTGAGTATAAATGGTCATGTGATTTACCCATCATGTACACTCTGTTACTTTTCATGTTCATCATATACAACCTAAGCCAATTACATGCCATCTCGTACTCTAAATCACTAGTCACTTACAGTTCTTACTTATCATGTATATATTTCCAGTTATCAAATATCTCTCCTGTTTTCATGTACATCTTCTTACAGCGTTTCATGTATCTTATTCTATTACCTGCTTTATATTTCCTGACATGATATGAACTACATGAGATGTATTGTGCTCGCTCCTGTCCTGATTGGACCTGTTGATAAATTTTACAGAAGGCCTGGGATTGCCTGCTAGCCTAGAGGAGACACAGTAGAGGTTGTTTAGATAGTTATTTCATTTTGTCTGGAGCTATATTTACTTTATGGATTACTGTATTTGAGTTTTGAGATGTATTTCTGGGTTTTTGTATCTTAGACACTTAGACTTCTATCTCCTGTATCTCTTTTGGATTTCATATTTTATCTATCTTTATCATGCTCTACCTTAGATGTGATTGGGACTGTATCTGCTATGTCACCCCCATTCGGGGAGTATAAACTGTTTATCCTTATACTGCTAGATGCATGAGACCTAGGACAGCGTTCTACCGCCGACACTGCGGCGTAGGCTGGGCGTTGTTACGTTCTCGTGCCCTTACTCTAGGGTGCGGGTCGTGACACAGCATCATTCCTAGAAGTCTGCTTCAAATACTGGGAATCCCTCTGCACAAGCTATCTGCAACCAACACAACTATCATGGCTTTCAATGCTAGTCGAAGCCATCCGCTGGGCAAGATCCGTCTCAAATACCAGATCGGTGATCTCTGAACGGAGGTTTCCTGCTATGTGATCGATGCCAATGTATCCTACAACGTCTTGTTGGGACGTCCATGGATACACGAGAACATGATCGTTCCTTCAATACTTCACCAATGCTTCAAGTATGTCAACAGCGACGGTGTCGTGAAGACGAAATTTGCCGATGTCGATCTTTTTAAGGGCATCGAAGCCTACTATAGGGATTCGGTACTTTACCAATCCCAGCCCCCAAGGATGACGACATCGAAGCTGACAATGAAGCTAAAGCAAGTCCATCCTCCAATGATGGTCCCCTGATTATTCGAGTCAAAGGACGTACTACCCCAAAAAGTACTCCGAAGCCTCTCATAATTTGGGTAAAAAAGATGAACCCTGACAAGGTCAAACCATTGACCATCACTCTCAGCAAGACACCCCGGGAGGAACCTGCTAATTCCCGTCCTCCCAATCCTGAAAAATTACCCTACGTAGTGAACTCGGCCTGTAGAAGCATGGAAAAGAACAGAGAAAAGCCCATGCGGCTCCAACAGAAGGTTCCTTATGCGGCTCAGAAATCCATTAATGACTTATGCGGTTCAGAGTCTTTTAGAGCCTCATGCGGCTCGGGTAGCCCTGTGCGGCTCAAAAAAGAGCCACGTGGCCCTAAACAGTTCTCCTCTACAGCCGGCCATAGAGCCGCCTCCCAATTAATTGCTCTGACGACAGCTCTGACGTAATGAATGACAGCTCTGACACAATGAATGACAGCTCTGACATAAAAGCTGGAATGATGATGGCGTGCTCCTTGGGAAAAGAAAAAATTTTTTCTGGCAGGATCCGTCAAGTCCCAAGCACCCCTATGCGGCTGCTTGCTCCACGCGGCTGCCATCCCTATGCGGCTGTCAATTCTCATGCGGCTGCCATCCCTATGCGGCTGTCAATTCTCATGCGGCTGCCATCCCTATGCGGCTGTCAATTTTCATGCGGCTGCTCGCTTTATGCGGCTACCCGCTTCATGCGGCTGCTTCCTTCATACGGCTGCCCACTTCATACGGTCGCGCCCTTCATGCGTCTACCCACTTCATACGGCTGCATGCGGCTGCCCACTTTATGCGGCTGCATACGGCTGCCCACTTCATGTGGCTGCTTCCTTCATGCGATTGCTCGCTTCATGCGGCTGCCTCCTTCATGCGATCGCCTCCTTTACGAAGCTGCTGCCCCCATGCGGCGGTTACCTTCATGCGGCTAGGACTTGGAAGTCACCCGTATGCGGTTGACTTAGACCACACTCATGCGGCTCTGCCAGACGCCCCGTTCATGACGGTTGAGACACGTGGCGATACTCATGACAAGTTGAGACACATGGTTGTCTTATCCCCTCGGAGTTATGGCTGTTCACAAATCCTGACAACCAGATTTAGTGCAATCACTATTATTACTCAAATCAAATCAGATTTGTTGTGATTAAGCCAATGGGACACGTGGCGGGAGATCCGAGCTTGTCATAACAGATTATGAGGATTCATTGCAATGAGCATTAATTGCCCATACAGATTTGGCGCAATCAAGAATCAATTGCCCAGATGTAATGCAATCAAGATTAATGGCCCAGATGATTGGCCGTCGACTTTTCAAGGAGGGAATCATTGCAAACCCTAATGATCACACCCCACTCCTATAAATAGCAAGGTGCCATTCCCTTACAGAAGGATCGGATCCATAGAAACAAAGAAAAAGAATATGGCAAGGTGCCATTCCCTTGCAAAAGAGATCCTCTCCACCCGGCTGGACACACAGAGAAACAAAAAGACGCGCACAGAAGAGTCTTCCCATCCAGAGAGCATTTCTTCATCAGATCCAAGGCTACGTCTGATCGTCCAAGGAGTAAGGCAGAGCGGCCGTCGCTTTCCCCAGCCTCTACCGTCACCCCCCAGAATCAAAACTAAACAATCGTACTTAGACTGCTGTACCGAGGTTTTCGTCCCTAGGCTTTCTTTGTACGAGCGAGTTTGTGTTGTGAAGTAAAAGTCCAGTCCTCCCATATAATTGTTCTGTTCTTTTATAATCAATGACAAACACGATGGCGACTCTGCTGGGGACTAACTTCTCCACGGCTGAGGAGTTGGTGACGCAATCAGACGCAGCCAAACTTGGCTCCACTCAACAAATGCTGGTCGCCCGGTTCGACCAACAGGCGTTTGAAGAAATGCTCTCCGACGGGAGCGCTGGTCCGGTCCAGCAGCGAGCCCGCACGAAGAAGGCCCGCAGGGAGTGGAGACCCAAATCATTTGCTCCTCCCCAATCTCTCGAAGAAGTACTCTCTGTTGCCCGAGACAGTAGAGAAGTCTCGCGTACGGCCCCACTTCAGACCACAGAGGACTCTGTTGTCCCCAAGTCCGGCAGAAGAAAACACTATGATGTCGGACTTGTAGGGGCAAAGAGAAACTCTGTGCAATCCAAGCCGCATAAGGGCGCCAGCCACATGGAGGCTCATGCGGCCGCAACTGTCAACCCCATGGGGAAAACTCATGCGGCCACAAAAGTCAGCCGCATACAGAAAGCCCATGCGGCCAGAAATTCCAGCCGCATGCAGACAGCCTGCACGGCCACGACTTCTAGCCGAATACAGAAAGTTCATGCGGCCACAAAGGATAGCCGCATGCAGACAGCCTGCACGGCTACACATACCAGCCGCATAAAGACAGCCTGTACGGCCATCGATCCCAGCCGCATACCATCTACTCCTTGCGGCTCGCGGTCAGTCTTTGACCGCCTCTCATACGGTCCTGACCATGGAGGCTCTCTGGAGCATATGCCAGAATCTGTTGTGACCAGCTTGGACTCTTCCTACTACGCACTCTCAGGTGCTAGAAGGAAGAAGTCTCGGGCAGCGCGGGCTCGACGAGCTCAGTCGGCTGTCCCAACTTCTGACTACCAGGGCATCCCGATGACTATTACTTGGGCCCCTGATGGGAAGTTGTACAGAACTACCCGTGTCCAGCCCCCGACGGCCAACGAACGGGATAGTTATCAAAAATCTCCTAACAAGGATCAGGGGCGAGTACTCACGCTACCCCCACATCAGGGAGCAGGCAGGAGGCCAACGCACTCATCAGCCCACAAAGCAGGTGACTCGTGCAACGTGATTCTTCACAAGTGCAAGGAAAGAGACGAAGATTTGACGTACAAAGAGTCCTGTCAAGGACATCAATGCACCCAAGTCATTGTCAACTGCTGCTGCAACAAGGCAGCAGTACAAAAAGACCGGCGGTCCGTCTTCCAAAGGTTGCAACACCCAAGCTCAGAAGACGGGGCGCTTCTCGTCGCCTATTGCAATTCTGCTCTGAAGATTTCTGGCAGCGGTAGAGGGAAGAAAACAAATGTCTCCAGCCCAAAAATTTCAACCGGTGTAACCAAGAAACTTTTTTCTAAACGGCTGTCCACCACCGTTACAGGAGGAGTTTACCAAGGTACCCGCTCAAATACGAAATCTGCCACACTTGGAGGCATCGGAGCCGGGGGTAGCACTCCTCCAAACATCTACGACAATCCGGTGTTCCAAGAAGACAATTCAGGGGAAACGGTTCACCCAACAGATGCAGCAGACCCCGACGTCCCCGAGGACGTCCCCAACTCCCAAGACGAGGCGAGCTCTGAAGCTGGGGGTACCACCCTTTCTGAGTCCGAACCAGAGGAGAACATTCCCACATACCCGAACGACTTCTCTGTAAAGGGTATGACTCAGAGGGCACGTCCTCTACCGTTCCTTCCATCTCTCCTCATGTGAGGACGGTGTTCATGACAGACAGCAACCAAGAGGGCCCCAATGATCGCTAACGCATCGACACTCTGGAGGCCATACTGCATGCTTTGGTCAAGTCTGTGGATGAGATCAAAGCGGCCCATCCAACTCTGTAAGGAATAACGTCTGGCCAAACAAGCTTGGGTCCCGCGGTCAATGCGAACTCGAACTCAGCTGCACCAAACCCAGGCGATAATCCTCCTAAAATATTGACTTCTACCGCTACAAACGAGGCTAGGGAGGCAAGAAGAGAGGTCCAGGAGCTCCGAGCCATATTCCATGCCCGTAAAAACTGCCAAAACCTCAGGATACGACAACTGTATCCCACTCATGGAGAGATGTTCCCTTCCCACCAAAATATAAACCATTCCATATTAATCCATATGATAGGAAGACATCTGCAAGCAGGTACATCACCAACTTCGACGTCACAACCGACCATCTGCCTCATGAAGACGCCATCCTTACGCGGCTATTCATCGGAGCATTGGAGGGGGTCGCCTTCGACTGGTACCGCAACCTGTCGGACAATTGCATCCACTCCTTCACCAGCTTCAAACGTATGTTCCTGGAGAGGTTCTACGAAGTAGGGCAAGACGTGACAATATCCACCCTCATGGACGTTGTTCAGGGAGAAAAGGAGCTGACAAGAAACTATATCGAGCAGTTTCGCCAAACCGCGATGAAGCTGCCTTCCGATAACCCTGATTCCTCCTTGATTGAAATTTGCCAAAAGAGACTGCTTCCCACAATCAGCCTCTGGATGGGCGAAAGTCAATTCAAGGATTGGAAGACGTTCATCATTAGTGCTACTAACACGGAAGACAAAGTAAAGAAAGCCCGCCAACTGGGATTGCACATCTCGGAAGGGAAAGACAAGAGAAAATGCCCTAATGTCAACAACTACAACGGTGGTAACTCCTCCAGCAACCGAGACAACAAGGACAAGCAGGCTATGGTGGCCGACACAGCTCCAAAGCCCAAATTAAAGCCAGCAAAAAAGCAGTGGCCTCAGATGACCTACTCCTTCGAGGATGGCCATGTTAAACCCATCTTAGACATGCTCATCTAAGGAGGACAAATTTAGCTCCCTCCTCCCAGGCGTGAGCCTCGTCCTGCAGACTTGGAGAACCCCAAATACTGCCACTATCATCACTATGTCCACCATGCCACACATGATTGCTACCAACTGAAGCGATACATCCAACATCTCATCGATTCTAAAGTCCTGGCCATTGATTTCGAAGAGGTGACCGTAGCAGCTAACATGGTGTCAGTACAATTCGATAACTTCCCTCCGACAAAGACTCAAGACGGAGTAGTACCTATTCCCCGAGCAAGGATGGAGGTCGCTAACCTTCCACCTCCCCGAGACCAAGCTGTCGGTCTAGTGCCCCTTACCACATCACGAGGTGAGATCATTTGGGTCCATCCGGACTTGGTACCTGAGGTGACTCAGTCTGCACCTCCCTCCAAGAAGAAGAATAGAAAAGTCAAATCATGTCGCACGATCTCGACAAAGGTCGAGGAAGCTACTGCTATTGTTACTCGCTCTGGCGCACAAACCTAACCTCCACCGGGTAACTCAGCTGAGGACCATCAGCCGACAGCCGCTGATGCTTCCGGACCTTTGCAGCCTTCGACGACCGACAAGCCTAGGCCGAAGGAGACCCGCTTCGACAAACCACTCTGAAGGAAGACGCCTCATGGGCTGGAGAGGCCGTACAACTTTGACATCTTGGCACAATTGGCCAACACACCGGCCAAACTATCGCTATACGAACTCCTGAGACTCTCCAAGGATGTTCGCGTAGCACTAAGCGAGGCACTTCAGAATGCCGACGCATATCTAGCTCAGTCCAACCTCACTGGGGAAAGCTCGCCTGCAGATCTCCAGGACAGCACTTGTACAGGGTCAATACCGAACATTGTCTTAACTCTGTAAGATATGCTCATCAAGACCAACCTGCACGATCGCCCTCTGTACTATACTGGGTACATTGGCAATATCAAGGTCGATTGGACGCATATTGATCCCGGTTCTTCCATAAGCATCATCCCGAAAAGCTTACTACACCATCTGCGCATCCCAATGCATTGCCTGACGTCGACAAGCACCGCCATCAGCGGTTTTAATTCGGACAGGAGCCACCCGATCGGGAAGATCTGCCTAAAATGCTAAATCGACGACCTTCAGTCGGAAGTGACCTATTATTTCATAGATGCAGACACTTCCTACAATATTCTTCAGGGGCGTCCTTGGATACACGATTATATGATCGTGCCCTCCATACTGTACCAGTGCTTCAAGTACGTCGACAAGTACGGCTTCGTAAGAACAGAATTTGCCGACATCGATCCCTTCATAGGGGTCGAATCCTACTACTCAGACTCATGCTTGTATGAGAAGTCGAAGAAGCATCTCGTCGAAGGAGATACTCAAGCTCAAACTGAGGCAGCGACTGGATCAGAAGAACGTCTGACGATCCACCTCCAAGTCCGCAAACCTGGCATAACTGCGCCCCTTACAGCCACTCTGCGTAAGGACGCGATTAGCCTCTCTGCACAGGAGGAACAGATGATAATCCGACTGCCAAGGTCTGGCCAAGCGCTAAGACCCACGACAGAGCCACTGACAATCAGGCTGCCTCAAGCTAACCAGCAACAAACAGGGAAGCTCAATCCCTCTGTCAAGCCGATGATAATTCGTCTTCCCAGAATGAATCGGCAACCGAGCACTAAGCCAGGGACTGCTAGCCAGCCAACAACTCCTCGCTCAGCACCGAGCACCAAACTGGGGGTGGCTAGTACGTCAATGACTCCATGTTCTGCTCCACCCATGGAGCCCCTGATAATTAAGCTGCCTAAGTCATCCTCTCAGTCTTCATTTACACAGGGGGTAGCTGAAGAAGAGTCAGAACTGGCCAAGTATGTGGCTGCTTACACTGACGTGCCATCCACAGATGATGTAATCCCACTGGAAAAGATATCTTACTTCATCAATAAAGGGCTATCTTTGAACTACCTCGAGCTTAATAAGCTTTGTACAATGTATGCTATGGAACACGGTATAGGCACTCACCTGCACACACAGGTAACAAATGTCTACGCCGTAAACCAACTTACTCCAGTGGAAGACGCTTACCGCATAATCGAGGGATAGGACCATCCAATCATCTTTGGTCGGAAGAATGATCCACAACCCTTCAGGGTAGAAGAAGTTGATCTCGAACCCGACACCGAGAGATTGACCCATTATCTGTATAGTCCCCGATCCAAGTACCTTATACAAAAACAAGGGTATGATCTGGAAACTACACCAAGCTTGAACTACGGCACTGGACGGCGATTACCCTTACAATCGTCGGTCCCGACTGGGAAACCACGAGACTACTACAACAAAACCAGATGTGGGCTAGGTTATGTTACACCGGCAACAACTCCTGAAAGCTCAGATGAAGAATGCGACTGGCATTCACACTCAACTGGATCACCCACTTCTGATTCAGACGTCAGCATCGGGGACATGTTCAGGCAAGTCTGGTCCGTCAATATGGCATTTGCCGACGCCTACGAAGAAGATGAAGACATTCCCGAACTTCTTGAGCTAGAGCCGTGGGCACAACAACTAGATGCACAATGAAAGAAGCGGTTCGAACAAAGGGAGCCTTCCACCGAGGATGAGGTTGTACATATCGATCTCGGTGTTGAGTCCTCTCCAAAGCCCATCTTCGTCAGCAAGAATCTGACAAACAAAGAGCAAGAATCACTACTGTAACTTCTCAGAGAATACATCGACGTGTTCGCCTGGAGGTACGAAGATATGACAGGACTGAACCTCGAAATTGCACTTCACAAGCTCAACATCCGTCCGGACGCAAAACCGATCAAGCAACAGCAACGTCGGTTCCGTCCTGACATCATAAATGCCATTGAAGCCGAGGTAAACAAACTGATAGCCAGCGGCTTCATCCGTGAGGAACAGCATCCTGACTGGGTCGCCAACATAGTACCAGTCCTCAAGAAAAGTGGAAAGATTCGAATCTGCATCAACTTTCATAATCTAAATGAGGCATGTCCTAAAGATGAGTTCCCTCTCCCTATCACGGACATCATGATTGACAACACTTGTGGCTTCGAGCGCATGTCATTCATGGATAGGTTTTTGGGATATAACCAAATCAAGATGTCTCCCGACGACGAGAAGCACACATCATTCCGAACACCGATTGGCACATACTATTACACAGTCATGCCTTTCGGTTTAAAGAACGCTGGCGCCACCTATCAAAGAGCTATGAGCGTCATCTTTAGAGACCACTTGCGCAAGACAGTGGAATGCTACGTCGATGATATCGCCGTCAAGAGCCGCTCTAAAGAAGATCATCTACATGATCTGAGGACAACGTTCGACCTAATGCGAGTGCACAATTTGAAGATGAATCCCACAAAATCCTTCTTGGGCGTATCTAGCGGGAAGTTCTTGGGTTTTGTCATTACCTCCCAGGGTATTCACGTAGACCCTGAGAAGACAAAGGCAATCATGGAGACGGGTCCCCCGAGAAATCTCCGTGAACTCCGAGGCCTTCAAGGAAGGCTAGCATACATCAGGACGTTTATCTCCAACCTCTCCGGACGATGCCAGCCTTTCGCCTACCTCATGAAGAAGGGCGTTTCATTCGTATGGGATGAAGAATGCCAGCGTGCCTTTGATAGCATCAAAGAATACCTGACAAACCCTCCGGTCCTGGTAGCCCCGATTGCTGGAAGACCATTCTTGCTCTCTGTACGAGCAATGGAACATTCTCTCGGTGCTCTGCTAGCACAAAACAACGATGCAGGCCATGAGCAAGCTATATATTACCTCAGCCGAATGATGATAGGGCCGGAGCATCGATACACTGCCGTAGAGAAAGAGTGCCTTGCTCTGGTTTTTGCCATTCAGAAGATACGACACTACGTCAAAGGACAAACCATCTACGTCATATCAAGAGTCAACCCCCTCAGGGTCCTCATGACTAACCAGGTGCACTCAGCTCTCGTCTCGCTACCCGGGCGATATTACTGTCCCCCTACCACATGATCTTCGTCCCGCAAAAGGCTGTTAAAGGTCAAGCTCTGGCAGACTTTCTAGCAGCTCATCCAGGTTCGGAGTCAACCAAAATAGACGAAGAGATTCCAGACGAGGTCGCTAATTCAAATATGGCCTCCCATGGTACCATATGGCAAATGTTCTTCGACGGCGCTTCTAGAACTGGGCCCAAGGGCAACATCGTCGCTGGAGTCAAAATAGTACTGATTTCTTCCACCGGGCTGGTGATCAATCGAGCTTATTCCCTCACAGATCCCTGTTCAAATAATGTGGCTGAGTACAATGCTTTGGTCATTGGCCTCCGACTTGCAAAAGAACTGGGGGTAGAGCACCTTGAAGCATATGGCGATTCACAGTTAATCGTTAATCAGATTCGGGATTCATACGAGGTTTGCCACGAAGTCATGATCCCCTATCACCAAATAGCAATTGACATCATCTCGTCCTTGGGAGGGTTCTTCATAGAGCACGTTTCCAGGCTCCAGAACATTGAAGCCGATGCCCTAGCAGGCCTTGCCGCTTCCTTAGCAGTTCCGAATCATGCTCATCATCTGGTTGACATTATAGGCCGTGAGTTGGTCTGTCCCAGGAATAATGTTCAAGGTGTCGAGAGTTACTCCACGCGGACAGTCGACGAAGCACCAGACTGAAGACAACCATTTATCGATTTTGTAGTCTATGACATCCTGCCAGAGAATTCGAAGGAAGCCACTTCTATCAGAAGACGTTCCCTCAGATTCTTCTACGATACAGAGACAAAAATGCTATATCGGCGATCATACGATGGATTACTGCTTCAATGTCTGTCGAATATAGAAGCCAAAGAAGCCGTACGTGAAGCTCATGATGGCATCTGTGGGGCCCATCAGCCTGGCCCGAAACTACAAGATCGCCTTCGCCGAATGGGTTACTACTGGCCCACAATGGTTGCAGACGCAATAGACTATGCACGAAAATGCAAAGCCTGTCAAGTCCACGCAGATTTCATCCACCTGCCATCCAAGTTTCTACATCCGACGGTAGCATCCTGACCCTTCGAAGCATGGGGAATGGACATCATTGGTCCGATCACTCCACCTTCGTCCAGAGGATATCATTTTATACTCGCAATCACAGATTACTTTCCCAAATGGGCGGAGGCTGTTCCGCTTGCAGAAGTAAAGACTTCAAACATGATCAGCTTCCTCAAGCATCACGTCATCTATCGCTTTGGACTGCCCCGAAGGATCATCCATGATAATGGTCCGCAGTTCGCAAGCCACACTTTCTATCGGTTCTTCGACAAACACCGGATCCAGAATATTGCTTCAATACCATACAACCCGACGGCTAATGGTCTGGCTGAAGCATTCAACAAAACAATCATCAAGCTTCTCAAGAAGTTCGTGTCATCAAACAAACACGACTGGAATGAAAAACTCGACGAATGCTTATGGGCGTACCGTACTACAGTACGGACGGCCACTGGGAACACGCCATTCTCTCTGGTATATAGGAGTGAGGTAGTTCTCCCACTAGAGACTCAAATACCCTCACTCCGTGTCGCTCTCACCTATCGGTTGACAACAGATGATAATCACCATCACCGACTGCAAGAGTTGGGGGCCTTGGATGAGAAGCGCCTATTAGCTCAACAAGGAATCGAGCTGTACCAGACACGCATCTCCGGAGCCTTCAACAAGAAGGTTAAAATCAGAACATTCCAAGTGGGCGATCTCGTTCTGGTAGTTCGAAGGCCGATGGTTATGACTCACAAAACTGCCGACAAGTTCCAGCCAAAGTGGGAAGGCCCGTTCATCATCGATGCTGTATTCTCCAATGGAGCTTACCGCCTCGTAAAATAAAATGGAGATTTGCTCATGTTGCCCATCAACGGCAAGTTCCTAAAGAAGTATTATGTCTGAAACGACATCTGCTAGGTTGTTGAGTTACGTACCCGTTGGTACCGCTGAACTCACATCCCGCCTACAAATCTGCCACAATAATGAGTTACGTACCCGCTGGTACCGCTGAACTCACATCCCGCCTACAAATCTGCCACAACAATGAGTTACGTACCCCCTGGTACCGCTGAACTCACATCTCGAAAATAAATCTTCCGAAGTAATGAGTTACGTACCCCCTGGTACCGCTGAACTCACATCCCGACTACAAATCTTCCAGAATGACGAGTCATGTACCCGCTCGTACCGCTGAACTCACATGTCGACTCCAAATCCCCCAGATTGTCGAGTTATGTACCCGCAGGTACTGCTGAACTTACACTCTGATCACTACAGATGAATCTATATCGCGTCTTTTAGGTAGTAAGTCATGTATGATTATACCTCTGAACTTTCTTCCCGAAAAGAGCTCCCCCCTTATGATCCAATACCTGCACTTTTAGTGCGCAAAAAGGGTAACAGATCCAAAGATTTTTCGAAACAACTACGTCGATGCTACCTCTGAGTTGTTTCCCTTCCATAAAAAATAAACCGCCCCTTATATAGAACCTCCATGTCCTCATTACCTCTGAGTTGTTATATGTATCCTTCATGGAGCCCACTCCTGCCATGTCCTCATTACCTCTGAGTAGGAAGCCTCCATCAAAGAAACCCTCATATTTACCATGTCCTCATTACCTCTGAGTAAGTATGTTGGTTCCCTCCCAACTTATTATCCGTATCCAGAACCAGGGTACGCCAAGGATAATAGGTCCACAAAAAGTTTATCATTGGGGCAACTACTACAAGCAGAGAATAGAGCGAATATATTCCGGTCATTCAAAATCGGTTACATTCACATGACTACATCTCATGAGCAAGCCAGAAAAGTCCTCTATCATTTCATTCAGACCAAAAAGAAAAAATATTACATTGATGTCCAAAAGAAGCAAAACACAAACTGCAGCGAAAGACAGACAGAAATATCAAGACAAAAGACGGACATTTATGAGAGCCCACGAATCCTAGTTGCGGGGGCGCATATACCAATCCCTCAATTGTTTTCCATAAATAAATTCACTTTATTTATTTTGTATCTGAGAAAATTACAACTGTAGGAATCTAATCTAGAAGACGATTACTTTATCCCTTGGACGATGCGATGAAGAAAACTCGAACTTTGAAGAACTTGGACAGCAACTGGGCAATCTCTCTGTTCTCTCTGAAAAATGACTTGTAGTCTCTGATGAAGATGAAGAAACTCTTTTTTATAGAGTTCAGGATAACTGTCCTTAAGCATACGCTCAGGTAGTTACTTGACGTATGCATAACTGCAGGGACGCGTGGCGAATTCTGATGGAGACACATTAGCGTGCGGTTGAAAGTAGTGGAGCATGTTCAGGAGAGATTGATGGCCTGGATGCCACGTTGCATGACTTCTAGAGAAGTAGATAACTGGTACAGGACACGTGAGAACGTGTGTTGACTGTAATCCTGGATATGGTTGTTGTAATACGCTGCCTTGTTGAAGGAGAGTTTATACGCTGACTTGGATAGCGTAGTGCCATAGGAAAATCATACGCTCACTTTATGGGCAAGGAGTCATGTGAGGTCATACGCTCGCTTAGTTAACAAGAAATCATGTGAGGTCCATACGCTCACTTGACTGTGTGAAGAAGGAGTCATGTGAGGTCGATACGCTCACTTGACTGGATGAAGAAGGAGTCATGTGAGGTCCATACGCTCGCTGGAGAAGTGGCCACGTGGCTATCATCAATCTTCTTTGGTATACCATAGCTTCCCATAACTGACAAAATCTTCTCGAGCGTCGTGACTGCAGATTTGACGGCTGACAGACTGTCAAAACTGACAGTAATGATGGCTTTTGTATTTATGAAGGCTGCTGAGTTGTCCTCGTAAAAGACAAAACCGGCTCTTCGAAAACCTATACGACGGTTATTTTTCTCGTGACAGCTGTCTTTGCACGAAAGATGAAGTGTCAGATTCATTCCTCATTTAAACATATGCTGTGCTGTCACTTCAGTAAATAATAAAATATTTACTGAGCGTATGGCTTTTGAATGAGCGTATGGCTTCAACTGACATCTGTCTTTAAGCGTATGGATGAAAATGACAGCGTGTCATAATTTTCCACATCCTACAAGACCCCCTTCAAAGTTTTTGAACTTTATGAGTTTCAAAAGTTCGAAATTACTTTGAACAGAAAGTGGGAATGAGTCCTGACACACTGGCATGAGTTCATTAAATGTCATGATGACTCTTCATTTTTCGAGATTGATTAAATCTGATAGAAGAATATGAATAGCCAGCAAGCTCTATTATATAAACCGAGAGAATTCAATTTTTGGCTTTCATCTTTTGCAACCATGACTCCAAAGGAAGCTGCTGAAGAAGAAGCACGTAAGTTGGGATTCTGTTCCCATGGTGACCCCACTTTTGGGGGCCAAGAACCCGAACCTGTCGTCATCGAGCTCAAGGACGACCCTATGCATTTAGCCAAGATTTTCTTGGGCTACTTTGGTCTGGACGGCTCCTCTTCTTCTGATGGGCAGAGCCTCGCAGAGAAGCGTAAAATGTTCGTTGCTCTGTTACACCGCATGGGGGTCCAAAGCGTAGAAGAGTTAGGCGTCAAGCTTAGTCGCTCTGGAAAATAGAGCGTGACTTTGTTGCACCCCTTTCTTTCCCTCTCTCTTTTTGTTTTGTAGGGCCATCAGTGCCTTTAATGAAAATGAATATTCAAGAATTTTCTGTGTTGAAAACTAACATGCACCGATGAATAACTGTCGAATACGCCGTCTTCCAAGTTGTAAGTTACGCTAGATAGCGTATGCCAATGAAATAGCATATAGTACGCTATTTTCCAATGTTTTGTGAATTCTACTGAATAGCGTATATCAGCGTATGTTACACTATAAATTACGCTGTCCTTTAACATTGTGATTTACGTTAAATAACGTACACCAATGAATAGCGTGCACCAATAAATAGCCCGTAAGTTACGCTATCTTCCAACGTTTTGGAAAGCATTCTTTGAATATTTCTAAGGATGTGCTGGTTTCCAAAGTACATGTGTCATTCATTCCATGTTTACGAGCGCTATTCATGCGGATCCTTTCCAAGAATAGGTTCATGCTCCATACTTTAAATAGATGGATGAACTCCACGCAAACTCATCTTCCCATTCTTCTTCCTCTCTTCTGAGAATGAATTTTCTATGAGAAGAAAATAGGAAAGCCATGTTGTCTGATGTCAAATCTCTGTGCACGCTACCAGACATGGATCTGTCAATCCTTAGCAGCAAACTCAGCGGTAAGTTCAATATACACGCATCGAAATTTTTGTTTGCTAAGGACAAATTTATCTTCTCGAAATGAACAGAATGCATCTGTCTTTGCTTGGCCAGTTTCTGTTAACTGATTTTTCTTTACTATTTCTTGCAGAATTTTGGCTGAAAACCTTCTTCAGAACTGGCATTGGTGATATGGATGCTGTGGACAATGTTCTTCTGACATCTACATCAGGGAGCTCATACGCTTTTGATGCGTATATCAGACAACTCAGAACTCTTCGTGTGATAGAAGGGTCTTCCTCAGATGGTAGGAAGAGCCTTTATACACGAGAGTTGGATGGTGGAGTCAACTCTACCCCGAGAAATCGAGTAGTAGAGTTCTTTTTACGGCAGAACTAGAAATTGTATCCCAAGGTTTGGATATATTCCTATCTGCTTGAGGTGCCGCCGTTCCTCCACGCGCTGTATTGGCAGCAACACGCCATCGTATTGCCATACTCTGTGGTTCTCCTCTCGTCTGAGAGATAAGACCAGAGTTTGATTCCTGCTGGACACCCAGGAATTGCCACAAACAACGAGATTGCCAGAGAAGATCCAAGAAGAAATAGATCTCAGTTGTACATAGAATGAAAATCCAAGATTTGTAATAGATTTCCATTATGATTTGTAGGAAAGTCTAAGAAATGTAATAGACTTTTTATGAAAATGGGAATGGAAATGACAATTCTTCTTCGCTCAATGATTTGTATTTGTGGGTGAATTGTGGACATGATAGATAATAAAAATCATCTTTTCTGTTTTAGAGTATATGATATTATCAGAGGTATTATGGACATGATAATATATAGGAACTCGAAAGAAAATAGATTGATGTCTATGCAGAGGTCAAAACATGACAAATGAGTAAGTAGATTCGGAATTAATTCAGAGGTTATGAAAACGTGATCAATAACGAATCCCCGCTTAATGAACTGATAGAAGATTATGAACGGATGAACCGTTAGGAAAATGAAGAATAGATGAACTGTCGAGTGCATGTAATAAATGAACGAACGAACCGTCAAGTATTAATGAACATGTGAAACGTCGGATGAATGTAAGAAATGAATGGATGAACTGAATATCGGGAAAGAATACGTCCCATCGATCCTGGCAAATATATGCCTATAAATAGAGCATCTGTTTGAGTAGAAGGATCACACATTAAAAAAAAAATGTCTTCCGAAGAGAACACGAAGAAAGGCGAAGTCGTCTCCAAAGTTGATGAAAATGCTAAAGAGCATTCGACTCCCCAAAAGAAGGAGACGGGCGAAAGCTCGTCTGCTCCCAAGCTGCCGAAAGATATCTTGGATTTCTTTGTCGAACAAGGAGAAATCGAAGAAGAAGAAGCAATGAGGCTGGCTGCCTGTCAGTTCTTGGTGCGGTCAGAAAATGATGTATTCAATTCTTTTGCTAATTATGTATGTGGTCCTCGTCCCAAATACGAAAGGGATTACAGTGATCTTCCATGATGATGTATTTCTTGAAGAATTTGTCTCAAATAAACTCTGTTTAAGGAAACTTTGTTTATGATGTATCCTTCCTGCTTTATATTATTTTGCCTTTATTCACTGATCTTTTAGACTCAAAAAATCAAAAGGACGAGATATCATTTCCATAGAATATGGTACATACTGAGATAGAAAGTTCAGAGGTGATATGGACATGATTTTCTTATACAAGATCTTTATTAAATCCACTGGGAATCTAATAAGACAAAATATCAAATTCTCTGGAAAAATGATACATGGTAGAATATCAGTTTCTGCTGGGGATAATGACATCGAAATAGCTTTTATAGAGAAGAATAAATTTTTGATTTTACATTTGCTGGGGAGTAATGAAAATATTATTTATACATAATATTTCTTTAAGAATTTGCCATTGACAGGCATCATCGTGACTTTCCCGTCCATAGAGGCAAGCTGATATGCTCCATTAGAGAAGACTTTGTTTACTACGAATGGGCCGTCCCATTTCGCGTCAAATTTGCCTTTGCTCATATGTGTCATGGTCATCGGACGTCTGACAGTAAGGACCAATTCTCCCTTTTGATATGTTCTGACTTTGACTTTCCGATTAAAAGCTTTTGAGATTCGGGCTTGATATAGCTCGATATTTTGTTGCGCATACAATCGTTTTTCATCTAGAGCTTCCAACTCTTGAAGTCGAAGACGATCATTGTTCTCTGCAGTGAGTTCATTAGCGATTGCTATCCTTAAAGAAGGGATTTGAATCTCTAAGGGAAGAACAGCTTCACACCCATATACCAAAGAGAAAGGTGTACATCCGGTCGCATTGCGAACTGTGGTACGATAAGCCCATAAACATTCACCAAGCTTCTCACTCCAGTTACGTTTATTGGAAGAAACGAACTTTTTCAAGAGTTTGATGATTGTTTTGTTGAAAGCCTCTGCTAGTCCATTGGCTGCTGGATTATATGCTGTAGAAGCCAGATTATTAATCCGATGATCATCACAGAATCGAGTAAATTTCTGGCTGACGAACTGTGGTCCATTATCATGGATAATATGCCGAGGAACACCAAATCGATAGATGACATGATGTTTGACAAAGTTGATAACATTAGAAGTCTTGACTTCAGATAACGGGATTGCTTCAGCCCATTTAGAAAAGTAATCAGTTATTGCTAGAATAAACCGATGTCCTTTTGATGATGGTGGATTGATAGGACCGATGACGTCCATGCCCCAAGCTTCAAAGGGCCATGATGCCGCTGTTGGGTGTAAGAACTCCGATGGTTGATGGATAAAGTCTGCATGAATTTGACAGGCTTTACATTTTTGAGCATATTGAATGGTATCAGCTACCATCGTGGGCCAATAATAACCCATACGTCGGATACGATCTTGAAGTTTTGGACCTGGCTGGTGAGCTCCGCAGACGCCATCATGTGCTTCACGGATTATCTGTTGTGCTTCTTCACCAGCGATGCATCGAAGGAGAAGACCATCATAGGCTCGACGATATAGTGTCTTCGTAGTATGATTATAATAGAATCTGAGAGACCGGCGCCGGATAGATGCTGCTTCACTCGGGTTATCAGGAAGTATGTCATACAACACAAAGTCCAGAAATGGACGTCTCCAGTCTTCAGTTACAGTGTCTATTTTGTTAGAAAAGACATATTCCATAGTAGAATTGGAAGAAGACAAGGACACTTTGTCAAATTTTAATTCAGCATCAAAGTTGAGAGAATCTTCGTCTGGATTATGGGGAAAAACCAAAGCCAGATTATTTTCAACGCAGAATAGTTCTCGGTTATAAACCACTATCACTTGCTGACGTCTGATTGGTATGGCTAATACAGCAGCAAGATTAGCCAAAGCATCAGCTTCTGCATTATAGGCTCGTCGAACATGTTCGATAAAGAAACCTTCAAAGGAGGAGGCCATAGAGAGTGCTATTCGATGATAAGGTATCAAATCTTGATGACGAACTTCATACGTTCCTCTGATCTGATTGATGATAAGCTTAGAGTCTCCATAAACTTCTAAATATTGAACATCCAAATGTTTAGCGAGTTGAAGACCAATGAGCAACGCATTGTATTCTGCAACATTATTTGAACATGATTGATCCAGAGAATAAGCCCTCTGAATAGTTAATCCCTCTGGGGATACAAGAACAATTCCAACTCCGGCGACAATATCGCCGTTAGGACCTATTCTAGATGCTCCATCAAAGAATAGACGCCAGGTAGGAACTTCTTCAGAAACCAGATTTGAATCTAAAACTTCATCGGGAATCTCATCATATAATCTAGAATCTTCTGGGACTGCATGAGCTGCTAGAAAATCAGTAAGAGCCTGTCCTTTAACTGACTTCTGAGGAATATAATGCATGTCATATTGGGCTAACAAGATTCCCCAATTAGCCAGTCTGGAGTTGAGAATACCAGGTTTCTTCATCATAATCCTGATGGGATTCACTCTGGAAATGACATGAATCGTTTGACCGATAATATAATATCGCGTTTTCTGAACAGCAAACATTAATGCTAGACATTCTTTCTCGATTGGAGAATAACGCAATTCAGCGCCTGTCATTGTGCGACTGAGATAATAAATGGCCTGTTCATGACCATCTTTATTTTTCTGGGCGAGTAATGCACCAAGAGAATGATCTATAGCTCGAACATATAGAAGAAATGGTATTCCCGAGATGGGAGGTACCAAAACTGGAGGGTTTATGAGGTACTGTTTGATGTCATCAAATGCTTTTTGACATTCTTCGTTCCAGATGAAAGATACACCTTTCTTCAGAAGTTTGTGGAATGGTCTGCAGCGTCCTGATAAATTGGAAATGAATCTCCTGATATAAGCAATTCTTCCTTGAAATTCTCGTAGCTCTTTTAAGGTGCGTGGAGGACGCATCTCTTGGATGGCTTTGATCTTCTCGGGATCCACGTGTATACCTTTAGCGGTAATGACGAAGCCGAGAAATTTACCACTAGAGACGCCCAGGAAGGACTTAGTAGGGTTTATTTTAAGTTGATGCTGACGCATTAAATCAAAGATAGTCTTCAAATCTTGGATATGATCCTCCTTTCGTCGACTTTTGACTGCAATATCATCAACATAGCATTCGACTATTTTTCGGAGATGTTCACGAAATATAGTGCTCATTGCTCGCTGATATGTTGCTCCTGCATTCTTGAGACCAAATGGCATCACTGTATAACAGTATGTACCGATCGGCGTTCTGAAGGAAGTGTGTTTTTCATCATCTGGAAATATTTTGATCTGGTTGTATCCCGAATACCCATCCATAAATGACATTCGTTCGAAACCACATGTATTGTCGATCATAACATCAGTAATTGGAAGAGGAAACTCGTCTTTGGGACAAGCTGCATTGAGATCGCGAAAGTCTATACAGACTCGGATCTTGCCAGTCTTTTTAAGGACATGAACAATATTAGCCACCCAGTCAGGATGGTGTTCCTCTCGAATAAATCCAGAAGCCATAAGCTTGTTGACTTCAGCTTCAATTGCATCCATAATGTCTGGACGAAATCGTCGCTGTTGTTGTTTGACCGGTTTAGCATTTGGCATGATATTGAGTTTGTGCATTGCGATCTTCGGATCTAGTCCTGGCATATCCTCGTAGCTCCAGGCGAAGACATCGATATAATCACGAATAAGCTTGATCATGTCTTGCTTATCTATTTCTGAAAGACTCTTACTGATGAATATTGGTTTAGGAGAACCTTCTTCACCATCATCAATTTGGATCAGTTTATCTTCAGTAGGAGGTTCCCTCTGTTCGAACCTGAATTTCCATTGATTCTCTAATCTTTGAGCCCATCGTTCCGATTCGGGTAATATTTCAAAATCATCCTCATCTTCATCATTTTCTTGTGGGCCATCAATAGAGACCATATTGATGGATAGAATAGAACGATAAAGATCGCCAACACTCGTGTCAGAATCCCAAGAGAGAGAATCAGAAGACTCAGATCGTTCATCTTCAGATTGTTCGTCTTTATTGAATTTTGACTCTTCATGGACTATGTTGATAAAAGGGGTAGGAGCAATATAACCTAAACCACATTTTGTCCTTCCGTATTTTAATGGAGGAATTCGAACAGGCATTCTTCTTCCTTTTCCATTATTGAGACTGGTTCTAAAGTCATAACCCATATTTTTGATGATATTTTTGGATTGCTGACTGTAGCGACGCAGTTGTAACCTTCCAGTATCGTCATTTATATCATCTTCTTCCAAGTTAGGAGGATTCTGAGGTCCTTTATAGAAAAATATTGGATTTTCTCCCTTCTTTCGACTGGGAACCACAAAGTATGATTTCTGTATAGAGTCTAATGATATGTCTGTATGAAGAGCTTGAACAACCCCTATAGTTAGTGGCTCTAAGCTATTTAGCAATTGTAAATAACTTTGTACATAACCACAAACATCAACATACTGCAAAGGAGATGCTTCATTAATACTAGATGCTGTATTTACAACAGAAGGCTGAGCCTTATCAGACTTAGTCAGATTAATGACAAAGGGGAAGGAAGAAGAACAGTTAGAATTTTTGTTTCGATTAAGATCGATAACAAAAGGCTCAGAAGAGGTGAGCTCCCTTAAAGAAGACCGTGGATAAGTAATGCGTCCACTGACTGGAATGACTAGAGTATCTGATCTAGCCTGAGAAGATGGAGGGGGAGTGATGAGTCCATTGACAGGAATGATCAGCGAACTTTGTGAAGCTTGGGAAGATGGTGCAGTAGTGCGTCCACTGACAGGAATTATCAGTGAGCCCTGGGCAGATGATGAAGTAGTACGTCCACTGACCAGAATTATCAGTGAGCCTTCTTCAGATGATCTAACAGACTGCGGAGGAGTGATACGCCCTTTTACAGGAATAACAAAAGTGTCAACTTTGGATGTCTCATCTTCATTATCTATAGCTTGCAAGACTTTTGAGTATTCATCTTTGTACATGCGAGCGTCATTGAAGTAAGCTTCGACTCCTTTGAATGGGTAAAGATCTGCCACTTCTTTTTGAACCTCTCCATTATCATCAACATATTTGAAGCACTGATGAAGGGTTGAAGGAACGACATTATGTTCATGCAAGAAAGGTCTCCCCAATAGAGCATTGTATGAGCAACCATGATTGTCGATGATGTAAAAGGTAACCTTAGTACGAAGATCGCCTATTTGAAATTTAAGGCGAATCTTGCCTAAAGGCTCACTTTTTCCTTGATTGAATCCCAAGATGGTAGTGATAGTGCTGGAGAGACTATGCACAGGTATCTTCAATGCATCTAACATAGCCTTTGGCATAATACTGAGAGCGGATCCTGGATCAATCAGTAAACGATCAACCTTCATAGAATCAATATATCCTGTATGATATAAAGGACGGTCATATCGATTATCCTCTAGCAGCATATCGTCCTGCGTAAAGGTAATATTTGGAATAAATTCCAATACATTATGGCAATGAGAAACAGGTTCTGTTTCCAACTTCTTGAGAAGAGTTAAGCAGGTTTCTGCTTGCAGCAGTGCTTCACTTAAAGTTTCTCGAGTCTCTTTAGAGAGGCGTAAGAGCTCGAAGATTGATAATTTAGCTGGGGTATTGGCTAGTTGAGCCAATATATCAAAATTATAAAGCTTTTCAAGTCCTGTAGGAGATGACTTCTTCAATGGTTTGTCGAAGTGGACTTGTTGTTTGCCTTTGTCAGCTGCTGTTGGTTTAGAAGGAACTGTCTCAACAGGAACATTTAAAGGCTCTTCAGTAGAGACTGGAATTGAAGCTGTAACCGAAGGAACGTCAGAAATTTCTTCAGGAACTTCAGCATAATCTTTCAGATATACTTTTCCAGACCGAGTTCCAGCATGAACTTCAACTTCAAATTCTGGTTCAAGTTCTATGGAAACCATGCTACAATTCTTTATTTTGCTCTTGGTTCTTTTATGTTTGATGAAAGCTTCATTCCAGAAACCAAGGCCAACACGAGATTGATTATGTCTCATGGTGATGGCCAAAGGTGCTCGGAGTCCCTTGCCTGAGTTCAAACCTGGGGCAATGGCTAGATCATAACCCATTTTCGCTATCAATTCACGAGATTGTGAACTGTATAAATGAAAAGCAGGTTTGTATCTATCTTCAATTTGAGGTACAGATTTTATCTTCGTAGAGAATGAATTTCCTGCTGAGATGAAAGTAGAGGTTAGATAAAAATCGGGTGTGAAACTAGAAGTCACATTGCATGACTTAGTCTTCCCGAGCTTCTTTTTAGATGAGGAAATCTTCCAAGGAGAAAAGGAAGACGTCTCAAACTCTGTCTTTAAGTCTGGGTGAATCCACATGATTTCTCCCTTCTTGGTTGTGACAGGAACAAGTCCGTCATTCTGTGCTAGTGGGATGTTTATAACTTCGAGAGCTGCTTTGGGGATAGGAACAATCCCACTTTCCACCATTAAGGGAGGGAAGTCACCGAACTGCATTGAAATTACATTTGCTGTGACTGTTTTGTCTTTGGGTGTTAATGTCACATCTCCTGATTTAATCATCTCTTGAATCTTCCCTTTTAATACATAGCAAGACCGGATTGTATGACCCAGCATTCTATGATATGGATAGTATTTTGGATGATCTGTCTTATTGGCTTCATCAGGCTTTTTAATTTCTGGCAATTGAATCTTATTACCTTTGAGTAAGCATTCAAAGATACCCTGAACATCGTCATCATCGAAAGAATATTCTTCTTTCGGTCGAGGAGATCTCTGTTGTTGATTTGTTGGAGCTGAAGTAGCTTGGGTAGTCTTTACTTCTTGACTACTGTTTTGGAGATTGACTTCAAGAGCTTCTTTCCCTTTGCGATTGTTGGATCGAGTACTATTGCTAGCACTCTGATTTGATTCTTTGGGAGCCATTTGTACCCCCAGACCCTTGAAGGTCTCAGCACTGACCTCGGCAGCCTTGGCACTGACAATGAAAGAAGGCCAATCTTGGAACTGAGTGGACCCTGTCCACATACTGATAATTGGTAAGAGGTTCGACTTGCAAGTGTCGATCGTAACAGCATCGGAAGTTCCAAGTGGCATTTTGAGGGCTTCTCTTCTGAATCTCTCAATGAATTCCTCAGCGGTCTCATTATTCTTCTGTTTGATTCTTATGAGGGCCGACATGGTCATATCATTGAGCCCTTCGTAGAATCGTTCAAGAAATATTTGCTTAAAACCGGCGAATGAGGTAATGCACCCATCAGGGAGACTTCTATACCATTCATAAGCCGTTCCTTTGAGACATCCAATGAACACCCGAGTAAGGAGGGCGTCACTTTGTTGCAATTGATCAGTCATTACTTCAAAATGATTAATGAACTGACTTGGAGAGGTTGTCCCATCATAGAAAGAGATGGTCGAAGGTTTGTATTTTGGTGGATACGATACCTGCTTCCATTCTATCGGATAAGGCTGTTTGATGCCTAACCTTTGTAAACCATCCTTCTGTTTGAATGCCTCGAATTGAGTTTTGAGATTCTTCAATTCTTCAGAGACAACTCCCGAAGATTGTGGAGTTGTGGCTTGTAGAGTGTAATTGGGAGGAGGGACTGCAGCATATGTACCACCCCCAGCTCCAGAGTGACTTGGTGTGGTTTGTACAGGAACATTAGATTGTACCCCCAGAATAGTAGAGGGTTCGGGGTTTGGAACAACAGGGGTATTCAATACCACTGGTGGTGCTGTCTGTTATTGAGCCTGCATTAGAGTGTGCATAGCACTCAATGTATCTGCCATAGCTCGTAATTGTTGTTCTAAAGAAGAAATCCTCTGTTCATGAGCCTCATTGCTAGTCGAAGGTTCATGATCACTTTCTGCCATGTAAGTGGTAATCATTCGAGGAATAGATGATGAAACAGTCTGTTCTGAATCATCACTGTGTGAATCAGTATCTTTCCCAGGGCTTTTTACAGGAGTCAATACTGGAAAATTGGACTCTCCAAGGAAGTCTTCTGTGATCTCCGGATTACCACTTGGATGAGAAGAAGAAGAAGCTCTGGTCAAGGCTCCGGTCCTGGATCGAGTGCCGAGATAAACACCATCTTCAGAGTCTGATATAGCATCAGACCGTATGCTACCCCCAATATTTCTGGAAGTCATGTTGATGGAAGCATAAAGAGGTTCATCTTCATCCAACATTGGTTCATATTGAATCCGTTCAAAAACATATTGTCTTTTTGGTGAACAACAACATTGGATGACAACCCGAGGTTGGAAGTCACAACCATGCTTTTCATGGCGAATATGGGCAATGTCATAGCCAGATGAAGTGTCAATTCTCTGTTTATTTTGCAAATATTCTCGGAGATCTATAGGAACAGATTGGGAAGTATTTGAAGATAGTTTCTGTGTAGAAACTTGTCTTTTGTTCTTCTGTCTTCTTGGTTCCTGAGTGTATAAAGACTGATTAATTTGAGCCACATAGTTCTTGGCATATTCTACATCAGGGTCTAATATACTTGTCTCAGTGGAACTGAACCGATTCTGATTAAGCTTATTACGAAGATTCGTAGGAGATTTGACTTTGATATCAGTCTTGGATACTTGTAATTTGCCTTTCTCAGACCGAGAAATTTTGAGAGAAGGAAGATGAGTATTATTCCGACTAGGAGTCGGTAATAATCCATCTTTGGAGGAATTAGCCAAAAGGCATTTTCCATTGTTTGATCTAGTAAGATTACTAGTCAAATTAACTCCAGAGGTAAAGACCTTAGGAGTAGAGGAGTTGACTAAAGAGTCTTTCTCCTTGGTTGGCACAAGATGAGCAAGTTGAGGGGGAATCATTTGTATGTTCTGTGGAAGTGAACCCCCAATCTGATTTTCAGAAACAGTCAAAGGACTGTATTTGTTAGCATATGCTGACTTCAGTTTGGACTTCTGGTCATACGCTGCCTTTTTATTAGCATACACTGGTTTTGGCTCGGCGTACGCTGCCTGATGTTGGCTTTTGTACACTGCCTTTGCCGTACGCTGCCCTTTGAATGCCATACGCTCAGAGTTATCAATGGCTAAAGAGCCGACTGCTGTCGTAAGAATAGAGGAAGAAGGGACCTTGACATGTCCAGAGATGTTTTTCCTTGTACACGCTGACTTGGTTAAAGAACCAATTTTGTCAGCGTGACTAGGGAAAACCACTGTTGCCGTGTTCCGAGAAGCCGAAGTGTACTTCATGGAAGTTGAAGACGTGTTCTTGTCAGCATGAGAAGTGACAGAAGCGTCTCGAATTGCTGCAGAAGACTTAGGAACATAGACGGAGTGTCCCTTCTTCTTGGCAACAGGAAGAGCGGAGGAAGCAGTGCGGCCCTCCTTCGCCTTGAGCATTTCTTCATAAGCCGATTGGTCGAATTGTACAACCATCGTCTTCTTCGTCAAGCCGATCGACGAAGTATCGCATTGAGTTGTTGCTATCTCATTGGAGGAGACAGCTTTCCCCAGCAGAGTCGCCAATTTGTTTTCCATAAATAAATTCACTTTATTTATTTTGTATCTGAGAAAATTACAACTGTAGGAATCTAATCTAGAAGACGATTACTTTATCCCTTGGACGATGCGATGAAGAAAACTCGAACTTTGAAGAACTTGGACAGCAACTGGGCAATCTCTCTGTTCTCTCTGAAAAATGACTTGTAGTCTCTGATGAAGATGAAGAAACTCTTTTTTATAGAGTTCAGGATAACTGTCCTTAAGCATACGCTCAGGTAGTTACTTGACGTGTGCATAACTGCAGGGACGCGTGGCGAATTCTGATGGAGACACATTAGCATGCGGTTGAAAGTAGTGGAGCATGTTCAGGAGAGATTGATGGCCTGGATGCCATGTTGCATGACTTCTAGAGAAGTAGATAACTGGTACAGGACACGTGAGAACGTGTGTTGACTGTAATCCTGGATATGGTTGTTGTAATACGCTGCCTTGTTGAAGGAGAGTTTATACGCTGACTTGGATAGCGTAGTGCCATAGGAAAATCATGCGCTCACTTTATGGGCAAGGAGTCATGTGAGGTCATACGCTCGCTTAGTTAACAAGAAATCATGTGAGGTCCATACGCTCACTTGACTGTGTGAAGAAGGAGTCATGTGAGGTCGATACGCTCACTTGACTGGATGAAGAAGGAGTCATGTGAGGTCCATACGCTCGCTGGAGAAGTGGCTACGTGGCTATCATCAATCTTCTTTGGTATACCATAGCTTCCCATAACTGACAAAATCTTCTCGAGCGTCGTGACTGCGGATTTGACGGCTGACAGACTGTCAAAACTGACAGTAATGATGGCTTTTGTATTTATGAAGGCTGCTGAGTTGTCCTCGTAAAAGACAAAACCGGCTCTTCGAAAACCTATACGACGGTTATTTTTCTCGTGACAGCTGTCTTTGCACGAAAGATGAAGTGTCAGATTCATTCCTCATTTAAACATATGCTGTGCTGTCACTTCAGTAAATAATAAAATATTTACTGAGCGTATGGCTTTTGAATGAGCGTATGGCTTCAACTGACATCTGTCTTTAAGCGTATGGATGAAAATGACAGCGTGTCATAATTTTCCACATCCTACATCAACCATTTTGCATATGAAGGATCTACTTGAGCAAAATCCTCGTCCGGAGTAGGAAGGTCAGAACTCCCAGTACTACCGCCGTCAGACTGGGGCTCCTCCTTTACAGCAATGGGTGCCAGCTCTCCTTTCTGTTCCTCCATTGTTGGTATCACCTCCTCCTTAACAAAAGATGACTCTTGTTTGAGAGGTGGCAGCAGCTCTTCCTTCACAATAATCTCAGCCTTCGGCAGGGATGCTACAAGAATCAAAAATAAAAAGAAACAAAGTTAGATGGTCAGAGCCTTATGCGGCCCAATCCAGACGAACTCATGCGGCCCTGTTTGAGAGGGCTTCATGCGGCTCGACTCAGAGGGACTTATACGGCTCTATTCGAAGGGTCATTATACGGTTCAGTTCGTGAAGCGTCTATGCGGCCACTAGACAACTCCCATGCGGCTTGGACATGGAGCATACCCCCATGCGGCTCGGACATGAGACGAACATGCGGCTCCTACAAATTGAACAGTTCGACGAAAACGAGGAACGTATTAAAGGCTTGTGCATAAAGCATGCAACAGAGCCATCTTTGGTATGGTTTCAAAATATATGATATGCCCAAACCCTTACCAGCAATGGGGAGATGAACGTCGGGGTGAACTTCAGGCACCGTGGCTGATGAAGAAGCCACTCCCTTACCCTTCGCCGCAGTCGCAGCCTTGGAAGACTTGGGGGCCATTGTCGATGATGATCGGAGAAGAAAGACGAAGGCAGAAATCTAGGGCAAGAAGAGTTAAAGGCAGAAGAAAGTAAAGAAGTCTCTCTACCCAAAAGACGCTCTTATTTATAGGCAGAAGGGGGGACGCTTCGATCCACGTGCTGTAGAACCGACTCTTCAGTCATCGAGGCAAATCCGAGGCAAATCCGAACCGACCCTTGGGATCCTGCCCCAAAAGGCGGCTTTAAATCTTAAGCAAATCAAGGGCAATAAATGAGATACATACGTGGCAAGAAGACGTGGTAGAGAGCATATGCGGTCAGACAGGCCATGCGGCCAGAAACGGCCCATGCGGCTAGCAAGGCCATGCAGCCAAAATATCTCATGCGGCTAGCAAGACTATGCGGCCAGAACATCTCATGTGGCTAGCAAGGCCATGCGGCCAGAACATTTCATGCGGCTAGGAAGCCCATACGGCCAGGAAGCCTATGTGGGCAGAAGAGCTTATATGAACATAGCCATGCTTCTTATTCAAAGTATTTTAATTTTACAAATTGAAAACTTTGAATGGGGTCTTGTAGAAGCATGGAAAAGAACGGAGAAAAGCCCATGCGGCTCTAACAGAAGGTTCCTTATGCGGCTCAGAAATCCATTAATGACTTATGATGTTCAGAGTCTTTTAGAGCCTCATGCGGCTCGGGTAGCCCTATGCGGCTCAGAAAAGAGCCACGTGGCCCTAAACAGTTCTCCTCTACAGCCGGCCAAAAAGCCGCCTCCCAATTAATTGCTCTGATGACAGCTCTAACGCAATGAATGACAGCTCTGACACAATGAATGACAGCTCTGACATAAAAGCTGGAATGATGATGGCGTGCTCCTTGGGAAAAGAAGAAAATCTTTCTGGCAGGATCCGTCAAGTCCCAAGCACCCATATGCGGCTGCTCGCTCCATGCGGCTGCCATCCCTATGCGGCTGTTAATTCTCATACGACTGCCATCCCTATGCGGCTGTTAATTTTTATGCGGCTGCCCGCTTCATGCGGCTGTCCGCTTCATGCGGCTGCTCGCTTCATGCGGCTACCCACTTCATGCGGCTGCATGCGGCTGCCCACTTCATGCGGCTGTATGCGGCTGCCCACTTCATGCGGCTGCTTCCTTCATGCGGCTGCCCGCTTCATGTGGCTACCTCCTTCATGCGATCGCCTCCTTCACGAAGCTGCTGCCCCCATGCGGCGGTTACCTTCATTCGGCTAGGACTTGGGAGTCACCCGTATGCGGTTCACTTAGACCACACCCATGCGGCTCTGCCAGACGCCCCGTTCATGACGGTTGAGACACGTGGCGATCCTCATGACAAGTTGAGACACGTGGCTGTCTTATCCCCTCGGAGTTATGGCTGCTCGCAAATTCTGACAACCAGATTTAGTGCAATCACCATTATTACTCAAATCAAATCAGATTTGTTGTGATTAAGCAAATGGGGCATGTGGCGGGAGATCCGAGCTTGTCATAACAGATTATGAGGATTCATTGCTATCATCATTAATTGCCCATACAGATTTGGCGCAATCAAGAATCAATTGCCCAGATGTAATGCAATCAAGATTAATGGCCCAGATGATTGGCCGCCAACTTTTCAAGGAGGGAATCATTACAAACCCTAATGATCACACCCCACTCCTATAAATAGCAAGGTGCCATTCCCTTGCAGAAGGATCGGATCCAGAGAAACAAAGAAAAAGAATATAGCAATGTGCCATTCCCTTGCAAAAGAGATCCTCTCCACCCGGCTGGACACACAGAGAAACAAAAAGGCGCGCACAGAAGTGTCTTCCCATCCAGAGAGCATTTCTTCATCAGAGCCAAGGCTACGTCTGATCGTCCAAGGAGTAAGGCAGAGCGGCCGTCGCTTTTCCGAGCCTCTACCGTCACCCCCCAGAATCAAAACTAAACAATCGTACTTAGACTGCTGTACCTAGGTTTTCGTCCCTAGGCTTTCTTTGTACGAGCGAGTTTGTATTGTGAAGTAAAAGTCCAGTCCTCCCATATAATTGTTATGTTCTTTTACAATCAATGGCAAACACGGCCAAGACTGTGGCTCCTCTTCCAAATGATGATCCTCTCAATGAGTATATCAATACTCATAATAATGTACTTCAGCGGATGATGTTATCCCTGAAGAAGAACTTGCATATTTCCTTAGTAAAGATTTATCTTTGAATTACTCCGATGTCTATCAATCTGTAAACCACTACATAGATACGATATACGCCCTAGAGAACGGCATATGACCACACCTCTGCATGCCAGTCACGATGCCTTACCTGCGGGAAAAAGTTTACCGTGAAGATATCCTCTACTTCATCGTTCCAGCCAGAAAAAAGGATGAAAAACTAATCATCTTCAGTCGTATAATTGGCGAGAGAAAGTTCGTCCCAGCCTCTACTTCTTTCAAGCACAACACAGAAGCTGACTATGACTCTGGGAAAATGTAACTTTTTCGGTATAGTTGGCAGGCCAAGAACATCATCCAGAACATGGGATATGACATCAAAAGCGACAAAGGGCTAAATTACGGCCGAGGACGACGGTTGCCAATACGACACTTTGCTCCTCCAGGCAAACCCGAGAACTACTATCAATGAAGCAGTGTTGGTTATGATGAAGCAGATCATTATTCAGATTCTTCTGATTCCTTCCTCTGGGACTCTGACTCCAGCATCGGCGACATGTTCAAAGCAACTCTGTCCGTCAACATGGTTTCCGTCGAACAAATTACAGACGATGTCCAATCAATTGAGCTTGAACAATGGGCTCAAAAGATGGATAATAGGTGGAAGCTGCGCATCGAACAACGGGAACCACCTACCGAAGACAAAGTTATCCAAGTAAATCTAGGAGATGAAGCATCTTTCAAACCACTCTTCATCAGCAAAAGTCTATCTGGCGATAAATGCCAATCTCTTATATAGCTTATAAGAGAATACATCGACGTCTTCGCATGGAGCTATGAAGACATGTCGGGCTTTGACCCTAAAGTCGCCATGCACCGCCTGAACATTTCGTCTAAAGCTAAGCCAGTGAAGTAGCAACAACGACGATTCTGACCAGACGTCATGGAAGCCATCGAGAATGAAGTCAAGAAGCTCATTGCCAGTGGATTCATTCGCGAGGAACAACACCCAGACTGGGTTGCCAACATCGTTCCAGTCATAAAAAAGAACGATAAAGTTTGAGTCTATATCGATTACCATGATTTGAACTCTGCATGCCCGAAGGACGAGTTTCCTTTACCGATCACTGACGTAATGATCGACAATACTTGCAACTTCGAGCGGATGTCCTTCATGGATGGGTTCTCAGGCTACAACCAGATCAAGATGTTCCTCGACGATGAGAAGTACACATCTTTTCGAACATCGTTGGGGGTATACTGCTATACGGTGATGCCCTTCAGATTAAAGAATGCAGGGGCGACATACAAGCAAGCCATAAACACAATTTTTTGCGATCATTTGTGCAAAACTGTGGAGTGCTACATAGACGATATCACAGTCAAAAGTCGTCTCAAGGGCAACCGCCTCCAAGACTTGAGAACGGTGTTCGAACTAATGTGTGCACACCAACTCAAGATGAATCCAACCAAGTCTTTTTTGGGAGTCTCCAGCGGCAAGTTTCTTGGTTTTGTCATCACTTGAAAGGGTATACATCTGGACCCGAAGAAAGTGAAAGCTATCCTCCAAAAAACCTCAAAGAGCTACGCGGACTACAAGGAAGGCTAGCCTACATCAAACGATTCATTTCGAACCTCTCTGGAAGGTGTCAACCATTCACTCAGCTCATAAAGAAAGGCATATCTTTCGTCTGGACTGAATAATGTCAACGTGCATTCGACGACATCAAGGCGTACCTTACAAGCCCTCCAGTATTGGTAGCTCCAATAATGGGGAAGCCCTTCTTACTATATGTCCGTGTTATGGACCATTCTCTTGGTGCCCTATTGGCTCAGAAGAACGAAAGCGGCCATGAATAGGCTATCTACTACCTCAGTCGCACAATGGTGGGTGTCGAGCACAGATACACACCAGTGGAGAAGGAATGTCTTGTACTAGTATTTGCCATCCAGAAGACACGCTACTATGTGTCTGGGCAGACTATCCATATTATATCCAAATTCAACCCTCTCAGAATACTCATAACAAAACTGGGCTCTCTCAATTCCCGTTTAGCAACATGGGCAATGCTATTGACTCCATACGATATAATCTTCGTTCCTCAGAAGGCAGTAAAAAGCCAAGCATTAGCTGATTTCCTAGCAGCTCATCTGGTACCGGAATCGTCCAAACTCAATGATAAAATCTCCGACGAAGTAGTGGAGTCTAACACTGCAACTGAAGAAATCCCCATATGGTGAATGTTCTTTGACGGTGCATCAAAAATAGGACCTAAAGGAAATATCATGGCTGGAGTAGGTGTCATTCTCGTATCACCTGATCATCTAGTTATACACCATGCATATTTTCTCTTGGAACTATGAACCAACAACGTGGCCGAATATAATGCTCTACTAATCGGCCTACAACTGGCAAAGCAGTTGGGAGTTGATTATCTAGAAGCTTACGACGATTCTAAGCTAATAGTTAGTCAGGTCTGAGGGGATTATGAAGTTCGCCATGAAGATCTCATCCCCTACAACAGAGCAACAATCGAGTTGGCATCTACTTTTACTGGATTCTTCATCGAGCACGTGCCTCAACTACAGAATATAGAAGCCGATGCTCTAGCCGGTCTCGCTGCTTTCTTGACCGTTCCTACCAACACACAGCAGTCGATCACAGTGTCTGGTCGAAAACTATTCTGCGTAAAAGATGCCTTGTATATTCATCACAGTTACACAATGGAAACAAGCGTCGATGCTAAAGATTGGAGATTTCCCTTCATAGACTATGCCATCTATGGAATCCTCCCCGAGGACCCGAAGGAAGCAGTATCCATCCAAAGGCGATCCCTCAGATTTTACTACGACACATCTACCAAGATGCTATACCGACGCTCTTACGACGGGCTACTGTTATGATGCTTATCAGACACAGAAGCCAAACATGCACTCCGAGAGGCTCACGATGGAGTTTGCGGTGCACATAAACCAGGCCCCAAATTACAAGATCGCCTCAAACGAATAGGTTATTACTGGCCCACAATGATAGTAGATGCTGTTGAATATGCAAAGAAGTGTAGAGCTTGCCAGTTCCACGCTGATTTTATTCATTAACCTTCGGAGTTTCTATACCCGACGGCAGCATCTTGGCCGATTGAAGCCTGGGGCATGGACGTTATAGGACCAATCTGCCCACCATCCTCCAAAGGACATCGGTTCATCCTAGCTATAACCGATTACTTCTTAAAATGGGCGAAAGCTATACCGCTCACCGAAGTGAAGACGTCAAACATGATCATTTTCATCAAATATCACGTCATCTACCGCTTCGGCCTACCTCGCAGGATCATCCGTGATAATGGTCCACAGTTCGCAAGCCATGCATTCTATCGGTTCTGTGATAAGAATCAAATCCAGAACGTAGCCTCTACTACCTACAATCCAGCGGCTAACGGGCTAGCAGAAGCCTTCAACAAAACCATCATAAAACTTTTCAAGAAGTTTGTGTCTTCAAACAAGCGCGATTGGAACGAGAAGCTCGGTGAATGTCTATGGGCCTATCGTACAACGGTCCGGACTCCAACAGGCAGTACGCCATTCTCTCTGGTTTATGGGAGCGAAGCAGTTCTTTCCCTAGAAATCCAGATTTTTTTCTCTTCGAGTAGCCCTAGCCAGCAAGCTGACTACCGAAGAAAGCTGCCGTCTGTGACTCCAGGTGCTCGAAGCGCTAGACAAAAAATGCTTATTAGCTCAGCAGCGCATTGAGCTATACCAAGCACGCCTTTCTAGAGCCTTCAATAAAAAAGTAAAGGAAAGGATCTTCCAAGTCGGCGATCTGGTCTTAGCAGTAAAAAGACCAATGGTCATGACGCACAAAACAAAAGGAAAATTCCAGCCTAAATGGGAAGGTCCTTTCATCATAGAATCAGTATATTCTAATGGTACATACCGGCTAACCAAGCCTGATGGTGACTAGCTCATGATGCCTATCAATGGTAAGTTGCTGAAGAAATACTACGTGTAACCTCTTTTACATAATGTTCACATATGGTTAGTCATGTAAATGTACAGTGCGATGTTTATATGATTCAAAAAACTATCTAACTATTATCCATATTTCAAGAGTCTTGAATACGCCCTGGATAATAGGTCCTCTAAATATTCCCTAGTAGAATTATTCCCGTTTTTGACTCCGTCTAAACTCGGTTTGACAAAAACAAGTCACGTCCCTATTACCTCTGAATTGTTTTCTGATAATTATTTCCCCAGTAGAATGATTAAATGTTTTGCCACGTCCACATAACCTCTGAGCAAAGCATTCATCAAGGATAATCACGTCCCTATTACCTCTGAATTATCCACTTCCCCCTAATTCTATATATCTTTCTACGTCCATATTACCTCTGGTCAGATATAGAACATCCTCTGCTATTACGTCCATATTACCTCTACTAGCAGCTTCATTCAACTTATTATCTATATTCAAATAACTTGAATATAAAATTTATAATAGGTCCACATCACAAATTCCTCAGCGGAATACCCATAAAAAATATCCTTGCTACGTCTACATTACCTCTAGCATCGATATTTTCACAAAACCACATTCACTTCTGAAAAGATTCTTTATTTTGTACTTGAACATCGATCAAAAGACGGAAAAAGGGTACAAGAGCCGTGACGGCTGGAAGAAAAAAAGGGAAAAAAAGAGTTACAAAAATTTACGGGATACACAGGCGATTGATGCTGTCCCTTAGAGCCACAATTTCGGCTTTAGACTTCATAGTAGCTCGGTGCCATGCCTCTTCTTGACGAGCGGCTTCATCTTCGAAGAGGATCAGACTCTGATGCTCCCCCTTTAACTTCTCCAGTTGTTCGTATAAACGGGCAGAAGTGGTGGCAGTCATGGCAACCTGGGACAAATAATCCTCCTGTTCAGATGTCGCCGTCCGCAAGTCAGCTTCAAGTTGGGCGATCTCGTTCTTGATCTGTGCAATGTGATTATACTTCTTAGTAATCTGCACAGCCATCCTGTTCTTCGAGGCAGCACGGGCCTCACTTGCAGCATTGAACTAGCCATACTGGTTAGCCAGCTCGCCAATCTCTCGAACAAGGGCGTCCTTCCTTGCTTGGAAGTTAGACTTCTCCTACGTAAGAGCCATCATCAAAGCCTCATCCTCTGCAAGGAACATCGATGTCGGGCTCCGCTGTTTGGCATCCCGAAACCTGGCCACCTGACCCTCCAGGTCATTTAGAACTTTCCTCAGAGCGTTGGCCCGCTCTTCATAGCCGACAATGCTCTAGAGGGCCGCTACCTGGCATTCGGCAATAGCCCTCACAGGGCCGAAGATGGCATTTTGATTCAGGACTCCGGGAAGCTTCACTTTCAGTACAGAGTATAAAGCTTTAATAACTTCCTGGGCCATCTCCTCATCTTCAGTGGAGGTAGTTGGAGAGGAGGCTTGGAGAGTTTCCTCCGCTTCAGGAAGGAACACCTGACAAGAAGCCAAACTTGACAAAAAAAAATCCTTCCCACCAAAAAATCACTCCTGATTATCATGTGTCACGTCCATATTACCTCTGAAACCGATAGTCTTCCGACTTGACGCCTGTACCCAACCCGGGATGAAAGTCACGGTGTCAAGACCACAAAACCTATCACGACCATATTACCTCTGTTAGGTTTTGTTTCAAATCTATTTTGCTCACATTTCCAGTTGCACAAAGGAGCAATAGGTCCAAACCAAAAAAGAGGGAGAGGGGGGTCCCCCAGTGGAATACCCTTTACACAAATGCAGTATTAAGCTCTCTAAAACAAGCACCACAGATACCACGAGCAAAAAGTGGAGCGAATGTATTCTGTTTATTCAAAATCAGTTACATTCACAGGACTACTTCTCATGAGCAAAACAAAAAGTTCTCCATCTCTTCATCTGGGTAAGAAGTAGAGGATTACATTTGATGTCCAAAAGAAGTGAAACATAAAGCTAAAGACAGACATAAATACCAAGACAAAATACGAACATTTATGGGAACCCGTGGATCCTAGCTGTGTCGAGGCATATACCATTCCCTCAACCATTTCGCATATGAAGGATCTATTTGATTAAGGTCCTCGGCCGGGGCAGGTTGGTCAGGACTCCCAGTGCTACTACCCTCAGGCTTGGGCTCCTCCTTTACAGCAGCTTCAATCTTAGGAGTAATTCCTTCCCTAATGAGCACCAACTCTTCTTTTACCTCAATTTTTGGTATCACCTCCGCCTTAATGAACGGTGACTCTTGTTTGATGAAAGAAGGCAATATCTCCTCCTTAACAACGATCTCAGCCTTCAGTATAGATGCTGCAAGAAGCAAAGACAGAAGAGAGAGTCAGACTCAGAAAACTACAGGAAAAACTAAGTTCTGAAAGGCTTTTATGCGCCCAAAGGGATATACGCCCAAAACAAATGTGTGGGCACATAACACACGAACACTACGTGGGCGCATAACATGCCACAGCTTGAGGGCGCATAACATGGCAATATGTAGGTGCATAGCACACCACAGTGTTGGCGCATGACTTCTGTGGGCGCATAGTGATGCTCACAGAAGTATGTTGCCTTAGGCGCAAGCGCCCAGGCTGAAGAAAAGTTCGAGCGTCGCAAATTAATGCTCGAGACTTTGTTTTTTGAAGCATGCCCTCACCCAGAATCGGGTCCTGGACTGTCGAGGATGCTGCTGCGGGAGGTGAGCCACTCGGCGCAGCCCCCCTTGCCCTTCGCGGATCTCTTGGCGACCTTGGGAGACATGGTTCTCAAAGAAAGAAGATGAAGAGTTTTCTGACAAATTCTAAGAGATGGGAATAATGAACTTTCTGTCTCCTTCAGGGCCTATTTATAGGCACGGGCCACTTCCTATGCGCCCACTTGCTTTATGTGCCTATGCGCCCATTGCGTTGTATGCGTCCACCATGGCCTATGCGCCCACGTAAGGAATAAGCCTCCTGCACACTATGCGACTGTCACTTGCTGACGTGGACAACGTATGAAGGACGGACCGCTTCAAATTCTACCCCGATGAATCTGTCAATTCAGATTTCACAAAAGATCTCAACAGTCGTATCTCTCTGACAGGCTGGCCAAACACTATGCGCCCAAGGAGAGAGCCGTGCTATGCGTCCATTGCATCACGAGAAGACGATCCATGCTCCTTTCAAAGAATTCTGAACTCGTTCAAGTATCAAAAACTGTGAAGGGGTTCTTATAGAAGCATGAAAAATTTTCAGCAATGAAGCTCTGTGCACCCAAGCCAGCGAAGCTCTATGCGCCCAGCCAGTGAAACTCCATGCGCCCAGTCAGTAAAGCTCCATGCGCCTAGCCAGTGAAGCTCCATGCACCCAAGACTAGCTTCCCCAAAAGGAAGGCGCATATCCTGAGACATGGCTATGCGCCCAAGCCTGATTCACTCAATGCCATGATCAAAATGTGCACCAAAGCACACGGCCACGTCAGTCTCCATGAGCAGTCATGCACCGAAGCATGCGGCCACATCAACACCACGACCAACCCACGATCTCGTAGCCTGTATACGCTTACATCCTATGTGCCCAAAGCAGGACTATGTGCCCACATAAAAACCAGCGTGTTTTCTCATGTGGGTGCATAACATCATTCTATCTCAAGAACGACTATAAAAGGGGGGCCTCATCCCTCTTCAAAACACAGAACAGAGAGCATTTTCAAGAGCCAAATTGCTGCACTTCTTGCCAGTGAGCCGAGAGTTAGCAATTTTCTCAGGTTTTCTCCCACTTTTGTAATCGGAGTGTCGACGGAGTAAAGGAGCAACTGTCTCTCGATCTCCATCATCCCATTCTCCAGAATTCTTTTTTATACTCGGGGATCCTCAGCGCAGGATCTCTCAGGCGTACTCGATTTGCGGTGCCTTGTGCCAATAAAGAAAAGACAGCATTTTCTTCTTCTTTTTTGTGTGTGTCCACAACGACCACTGCACAGGCTCGTGCGGCGAGTCCACGAGCTCGTGCACACGACACGACTCACGTGGAGTCACGTGGGTGTATCCACGTATAGCCCACACGTAGGGCTACACACTCGACATGATACTTCGTGTCGAAGGCGTGTCTACACTCTGTACGACGTGCATATCAGAGCCTAGACACGACCACTGCACAGTGTACACAAAATCGATGCACTTACGAATACGATGCCGATACAAAACGATGCGTCACGACACTTGGGGGCTGACATGTCAGTCATTTCCCCAAGGCACCCACCAAGTGTCACATGTCCAAGTGACACGGACACGGAGAACTTGCTGTCGGGTAGCAGGACACTGCTCGTATGGTCTGTACGGTGTGTCCAGCCCCTCATTCGATACGACACAAAGTCGATGATCGACTCAGTCATGCACGAAATCCAAGAGCACATGTAGCTCTACAAATTTGTTCAAAAAGATTTCAAAAATAATAATAAAATCTCCTTTAAGGTATTTCATCAAACACCTATAAACCCACACTGATACGTGTCCGATACGGACACCAAATCAAGACAAATTCCTACCAAACTCACTCTACATATAGGAGACACCTAGATGGATGCATCTATGGAAAGAAATTAGGATTTAGAGGTCATTTGAAGGGATTACCTATCGAGAGCCAATCTCCAAGAAAAAGCCCCAAATTGTGATGTCTTCTTCCTCAAGCAAAGTCCAAATGAGCTCTCCTCCTTGCAAGCTAGCCTCCTTCAACCTCTATTCCAGATTTAGATCCAAATGCAAAAGATTGGGATCAATTTGGTGGAGGAATGGTGAGATTTGACAATTTGGGAAAGAAACTAGGGTTTCTAAAAGGGGGTGTTCTAAAAGAGGCAAGTGGTCATGTAGAGGTATTATATAGGCTAAAATTAGGTCACTTTTGGGCTAGACATATAGAGAATTAGGGTTAGGGTTTCATATGAATGGGCTTTGGGCCAAGATCATTAGCTAGCTAGCTCAACCTCTTAGCCAATAGTCCAATGCACTAAACACCTAATCTCTCCATGAAACTTAGCCACCCTCAAGTCAACTAAGACCAACTTAAGTTAGATTAGGGTCCCACACCATGCTATCTAAGTCACCAAAGTCAAAGTCAAACTCTAGGCTAGTCTCTAAAGTCACAACTAGCAAAAGTCAAAATCACAACACCAATGCAATAAATAATTCACAAAAATCAAAATAACCAAAATACTCTTGGGAAAAAATATAGAAATAAATTACCCTAATCACATGGTTAGGTTCCCATGGTCATGGTTAGCCAAGTAGTATCTAGGATTTCACTAGTAAAATACCAAAATCACCCATTAAAATAGTTTTAAAAGAATTAAAAATTACCAAAAAATATAACATGATTTAAATCTCATTATTAAAAGACTAAAATTACAAAAGTTCAAAATTATCCTTATTTATAAAAGTGGGTGTTACAAGTCTACCCTCCTTAAAAGAATTTCGTCCTCGAAATTAAGATGGTCGTACTCTTTCTAGGTCAAACCCCCAATCAATCAAAGTCTCTAATCATACAATCCTATAATCATATGCGTCTGTCCAAAATCATGAGACTCAGAATCTTCGTCATACTAGTAAGCAAGGCTACTATAATCATAGAGTCCCTAACTAAGGTACATACCTCTAGAATAATGGTATTTAAAATTTTTGCACTGCCGTAAGCTTGGCCACACAAACCTTAAATTCCTGTGCCCGAGAAGTACGTCCAAAATCTGACTATATGTCCTCACTATGCTAGCTAATATGACTGTAGAAAATTCTAAATTCCATAACTGAGGCGACCTAGCCCATACGACTTATATTGGAAAAATCAAAATCAAATCAACACAAAATACTAAGAATCAAATTTATCGACGAACAAGGAGGTAGACCAAACTGTCGGAATTGAATTTCAAGATAGTTATTATAAGGCAAAAGTGGGAATAGAATCGAGAAGAACAGAACCTGCAAGTATTCCTCCGATTGCATGTGCATCCTCAACTGTCATGGCGAAAGCTCGCACCTGCTGGCCTCTTCCTCTAGCCTGCTGCTGATGCTGGTCAAACCTTTACTGCCCTATGGAGCCCTAGCTCCTGCTGCTGCCAGAGTCAATGGTGTCTGGTTCTTGGGATACTCCCTACACTGATGCTCCGCTGAACCACAAAGTAAATACCTGCCTAGTCTCTTCCTGTAGTCATTCCATCCATGACCCAGCTTCTTGCAGAAAGTACAACTAATGGGCTGCTGCTTGGGTGCCTGTTGGTAAAGTATATGTCCCTGGCCCTGAAATTGCTGCTAAACAGGCCTCTGCTGCTGCTGCTGAATCTGTACGTGAGGCCTCTTGGCCTGGCCTCCGCTGTTGCCAGCTCCATGAGCGTCTCGTCCCCTCTTGAGCTTCATCTTAAGATCATCCTCTGCTGCTAGGGTACCCACCAGAATCTCCTCAAAAGTGGCACTTCGGTCACTCTTGGTCAAGGACTTGACCTCCTTGACTAACTGTCACGCCCCAGAACCAGGATACTGGAGAGCGGAGGACAGACACAGCCAGCTACGTATATTAAAATGAATCCCACCCCGATATACGGTCATGACAGTCTAGATACATGAGGGTTTAACTACAAGCCAATAGTCTCTTAAGGTCAAGAACAAGCCTAGTGTCTCAATCTCAAGCAAGCAAGTAAATGTAACAAAATGGTAGATCATCAGACATACAAATTAAGGCATCCCATACATTACATATTCAGATGATCATGAAGCTAGTCATACAAAATGCAAAGACTAGCAAGAGTTTAAGTCATATACGATCAACCCTAGGATTTGTCAATCATGTTACAGCCCTTAGGCAGACAGGAATACAAATTTAACACGAGCTAATACTTGCTCGGCGGCTAAACGCCTCAAAAGAATAATTTACAACAGAGTGGGAGAGCAAAATAAAACCCACTCGTTGCCAGGGTTGCGTCTAGTGTTCACCATCTGGCTGAAAGGCTGGAAGATCCTCGGGTGTTACTCCAAAATCTGGCCATACAAAACCAGCTGGGTCATACCCCAGAAAGAGCAAGTGCCATAAGGGAGACTTCACTTAAGAACTAAAACCAGCATATTAGCACGTAAACAAAAATAATAATAGGAAAACCTGAAATGTAAATAAGGCAACAAATGACGAGAGGACGAGTAACTATTTTGGAAGCCAGGTTACAATCCTTAAACCAAACAAGGACCGGGGTTGTAACCCTTCGCCTGAACAGAACCGGGTCTCTAGCCATTTATTGCTAAGATTAAAGCGTAAGCAAACATGTCTTGAGATAGCCATATACTGGATCTAGACATGACTAGACAGGATTGGACTCTATCCAACATTCACGGCCAAGTAAAGAATAAGGCTTGATACTTTAACTAACTAGGGTTATCACAAGCCTAGTTACTAGCAAGATACATTGAGAGGTTCTAACAGCCACAAGCCTGCAGTCTTAATCCAGGTTATCCGGTCATAAGTTGAGAGAGTTGGATTAGGTGACTTGGGGGTGCAACACACGACGGTGTGCTGGAAATGTGCTTGACTCGACAGCAGGCTACAAGTCCAATTAGAGTGCCCAGATAACGGGACTGCCTGTAGCTGGAAAATCTCTTCATGAACTACTTGATCAATCTAGTCATTATCCTAGTTAGATTCAGTATGAATCCCTGACCGTGGTAACCAGAAATTCATGTCCTAGACATGATGCAAGACGAGACACCTATCTTATACAAGCACAAATACCCACGGTGTCAAGACCAGAGTTACTTAGCAAGTTAAGATAGCCATCACAACAACATATCAAGGTTATCATGTTAGGTTGCATATCAAGATTCTTATCAAGGCAAGAGTGCATCACAACATCATATCAAGGGTATCATGAAAAAATAATAGATTTGGAAAGCATGCACCTGGAGATATGCGCCCAGGGCTATGCGCCTGCATATATGCGCCCAAAGAATGGAGCCAGGATGACTTGAAGAAAGTCAAGAGACTCACTCTATGACAATTGTGCTGGCAGGGTTTATGCACCGAAAAAAGAGATGATGCACTTGTGCGCATGCAAGGTTATGCGCCCAAGTCAGGAAGGGACTAGGCAATATGCGCCCATGGTGGCATGCGCCTAAGAGAAGGGAAGTCTGGGACACATGCGCCCAAGAGGAGGCATGCACCCAGGGGATTATGCGCCCAGCGCACATACGCCCACACAACTCATGGGCGCATAGTTATGCGCAAGCACTGTGGAAGGCACGAAGCTTGGGCGCATATATAGGGCTATGCGCCCAAGGCTAAAGTCCCTGTAGGCACATAAAATGCCATGCGCCCACACTGTTCTTCATCTCCAAAATTTCGAGAAGAAGATCATGGAACCCATAAACTTCAAACTCCCATAACTTGGTCAAAACACAATAAAATCTAACTTTTCAAAAGTCTAAGTTGTGTAAAATCGAATTCTCTACCACATGGAACTCTTAGTTTTCGAAAATAAGATAGTTTGATAGATCAAAACCCAAAAAAACTCCAAAAAGGTACAAAGTTAGATCTACAAAAATATATACATAAAAATACAAAATGACAAGAACTAAAGTAGCTTAGAATGTTGCATAGAAGAGATTAGGGTTCCTTCATGAAGCAAGTTGCACTTGTCTATGGAGGGAGAGAGGTTTTAATGGAGAAGAAGAAAGAGTTATGAGAAATAATGAAGATAGAGAAAAGTAGGTGGGTTTATAAAGAAAGGGGGTTTAACATGATGAACCATGGAAATAAATCAAGCAAAACCAAAATGAACCAAGTCAAACCATGATATGCCATGAAAAACCTAAACAAGATTAAACCAAAATTAGCTAGCAGGGCAAGATAAGAAAAAATTACGGGTCAGGATTGTAGGTCCTAAAAAATTAAGTTGCATCAATCAAAAAAGTCAAAAATTCAGGATATTTATCATTTTGATGAGTTGCGCAGACAACAGATTGCACAGACATTACTTTGTGCAGGTTGGTTTGCACATGTTCCTAACTGTGCAGGCTGACGTGGCAGAATTCATCATTGACTGAATTAAATCAGATCTTCCTGACAGCTGACAACACGAATAACGAGGAGACTGTTCGTTTTTGGCGCCGCACAGTGCTCGAGGACGGCTGACAGTTGGCAGCGCAATTCGTGGTTGCGCAAACGAAGCCTGCGCAGTCTGAGTCTGCGCAAACCAGTGTATGCGCAGTTTACTTTGTGCATTCTACCAACATAACTGACAAATTACATGTGGCATTCATGCGATCAATTGCTCATTACGTGACAACTGTCTATGCATGATCATGCGCATTTCAATCAAATGATGCCATGTGTCCCAGATAGTTGGCCCACAATCTAATAACTGCCTGCGCAGTCCAGTGCTGCGTAAATCAGTTGCTGCGCAAATCATCTTACGCAGTCCAGAATAACTGAAAGTTAGTTATTTCCAGAACTCTATAAATAGAGTTTCAAGTCTTCATTTCAAGGGAATCAAGATCAGAGATCAGAAATCAGAGAGTTCAGGAGTTCTTGTCAAAGTGCTGCTGCATTCTTCCGAGACTTTTGTCTTCAACTTCAGAGGCTTTTGCCTTCAATTTCTAGAGTTATTTTCAACTTCAAAGGCTTCGTCTTCAAAGTTCACATCGTCCAAGGGATAAAGCAATCGTCATCAAGATTGGATTCCTATAGTTGTAATTTTCCCAGAATTCTTGTAATCTTTATTACATTTTGTATCAATAAAGTTTTATACTTTTGTTTTTGCAAACAAAATGGCGACTCTGCTGGGGACAACTTTCTCCTCCGACGAGGAAGTAGCAACTCAATGTGACGTAGCGTCTATCGGGAAGACGCAAAAGATGCTGGTTGTTAAGGTCAACCAGACAGCCTACTAGGCGATGCTCAACTCCAAGACCACTCCCCGTACTGCGGTCACTTCTGTCAAGAGCAAAGTGCGCTCAGTTTGGGTCTCCAAGTCTGCTGCACAATCTGACAGTTTTGCCACCAAGGATGCTGTGCCAACTGTTGCACAATCTGCTAGTCAGACTGCTGCACAAACTGCTGTGTCAACTGTTGCACAGTCTGTCTCAGCAACTGCTGCACAATCTGTTGCAGTCAATACTGCGCAGTCTGCTGCAACTCTTGCGCAAGCTACTTCATATGTTGCCTTGTCAAAACAGAAGACTCCTATGACTCTGGCGCAATTGGCAGTGGCTTTTCCTGCGCAAAATAGCACTCCAGTAACCAAAGTGCATCCCAAGCACTCTAGTACAAGAACTCCTGATGCACTTCCTACCAAAGCTTCTAATGCACAAATGACTAGTGCACCTTCTACCCATGCACAAACCAAGTCTGCGCAATCCAAGAAAAATAGCCTTTTGGCTAAATTCCCTTCTTCTCACAATAAAAGAAGAGATTCTACTCCTCTTTCCAAATACCCTATTGCCTCTGCGCAATCCACTGAGGGTAGTCCTTTGGCTACTCCTCTTTCTATTCAAAGCAAAGGAAAAGGTCCATTGGTCTTTTCTCAAACTTCCTTGTCTCAAGACTTGGAAGATAACAGAGGGAAACGCTCTTTAGCTAACCCTTCATCTCAAAACAAGGGAAAAGGCCCTTTGGTCTTTTCTCAGTCTTCTTCAGTCTTTACTGAAGAGGATCCATCTCAATGTGTCTCGGCACCAATCAATTCGAGAACTCTTGCAAACAACGATTCTTCTTTCCTTTATAACAAAAGTATTTGTACTAATCAAAGAGGTATCCTGCCTACTCCGATAGCAGAATTCTAGGACCTCCCGACTCTCCAAATTTATCATTCCAGACAGGGAAAACTGTTAGTGTCTCAAACAGAAACTCCTGGGGGTGAATTTGCTGACCTCAGAACTTATCTTAATCGACCCACTTCGGTAAAACGCAAACAGCCAATGCCGAAGGTCAAACATCATCAAAAACAAATCTCTAAGGTCAAAAATCTCGACACTTATGCTAATGAAGTAAGCACTTCCCTGTATACTCAAGGGACTAAACATTTGAAGAATCGGAATCATATTCCGAATATTATCAAAGAACAGATCCCTCGGAATTTTCTTCGTCCTGTTGTGGACCTTCGAGAACAATTAAGACAAAAACGGAATAATGATTCAATATCTCCATCTCAACCATCTGAGCATCACTGCAATCATAAAGTCATTATCCAATGTTGTTGTCAAACGATAAAACGATCTGTCTTTGATCGTTTAATTTTTGCTAAATCTGAACACATGTCAGATGAAGACGAAGTTTTGTATGCTTCTGTTAATATGACTTCCCGAGGCTCTGAGGGTAAAAGATGCTCTAAGCATGGTAGACTCCGCAAGCCAAGCCAACGATATTTGAAATTACTTCAAGAATCTTCCGAAGGAGTATTTCAACATATCCATTCTCGAAGCCGAGATACAATCGGTCAAAGGAATCTTCCTCAAAACCCTTCAGGTCATCTTCCTGTTTCTCAGTCAGGAGATGATTCGTTCTCTGATTATGATGCATACAGTGAAAGTTCTGAACAAACAGTATCTTCTACTGTGCCAAGAGAAGTGACGGCTTATGTTGTCACCGATGATCCAGATGCTTCAACCTCCGCAAATCAGGAACAGCGAATTGCTGCACTCGAAGACAAATTAAAAACCATGGCTGAGATGGTTGCTAGTATGCATTCCATCATTGTAGCACAGCATGTTACACCACCAACTGCACCTATTACTAGTCCAGAGATCATAGCATCTTCAATACCTGCCAATACTGGGCTGGGGGTAGTGCCTCCCCAAATGCCTCCTGTACAAGTGCAAGTACAAACTACACCTAGCCAGTCAGGAGCTGGGGGTAGTGCTTACAACGCTGTTCCTCCTCCTACCACTACAACTCAACCTGCTCCTTCTTCTTCATCAGAAGACGCCAATGAAGCTGTCAAACTCTTACGAACCCAGTTTGAAGCATTTAAAGAGAAAGACAATCTACAAAGGGGGATTAAACAGCCCTATCCGATTGAATGGAAGGACGTCCCGTTTCCCCCAAAGTACAAAATCTTTACAATCTCTCTGTTCGATGGCAGTACTTCCCCGAGTCAATTCATCAATCATTTTGAGGTAATGACTGTTCAACTTCAGCCAAATGACGCTCTTCTTACTAGAGTGTTCGTCGGTTGTTTAGCTGGCGTAGCATACGACTGGTACAGAAGTTTGCCCGATGGTTGCATCACATCCTTTTCAGGTCTCAAACAAATCTTTCTAGAACGGTTCTATGAAGGATTTAATGATATGACTATGTCAGCTGTCAACAAAATCAAACAAAAACATAATGAAACTGCTGAGAGCTTTATTGAACGGTTTCGCCGTGAAGCTTTGAAAATACCTCTAGGGACTCCAGCTGCTGTCACTATTGATACTTGTAAGGCAAATCTTTTACCTATTATCAGTATGTGGACGGGATCTACCCAATTCCAAGATTGGCCCTCATTCAACGTCAACGCCAAAGCTGCTGAAGTAAGTGCCGACAAGTTCAAACAATTAGGGGTACAAATGTCTAACCCTGATCGCGATGAGCATCATAATTCAGGTGGTGGCAATCGTCAGAATAATCGCAAAGCGAAAGAGACTTTGAACATTAACTTGAACAAAAATAAAGAATCTTTGGCTGTCAATGTGGCCCCACCTACATCTACTCCTACTCCTTCTGCACCTCCACCGAGGGAACCTCGTCCGAAGGTGGAATATTCCTTTGACGAAAATGACACTGCAAGCAAGCATCTTTGAATGTCTACTTAAAAGCAATAAAATTCAACTCCCTGATCCAAAGAAACCTGATGAAGTCAATAAGACTGATCATCCCAAGTATTGTGTCTATCACCGATTTATTGGACATCGTACTCGAGCATGCTATGTGCTCAAAGGTAAGATTCAAGAGCTTGTCAATGCTGGTGTAGTCACTCTGCAACAAGATGAGAAGATTGTTACTGCAAATATGGTTTCAGTCCAATTTGGAGATTTTCCTCCGCAGATGATACAGCATGGTGTCATTCCAATTCCTAAAGCAACCCTTGAGATTGAGAATCTCTCGCTTCCATCCAATGAAGGTCTTGTTCCCTTATCTCTTGATAACGGTAAAATTATGTGGATCCATCCTGATCTTGCTCCGAAATTCGAGGTGTCCTCTTCTTCCAAGGAGAAAACTCGTTCTAAAGGCAAAACCAAGATTTGCAACATGGTATCTTTTGATCCCAATGTTGACGAAGAGATTCTGTTAGGCACCAGATCAGGGAAAGCTTATTTGAAAGATCATTCTGAAGGTCAAAAGGATCATGCTTCTTCTTCCGAACCTACTCCGGCACAACCTGCATCTGCTGAAGAGGTCCCTTCTACATCTTCACCAGTTGTAGTATCAATTCCTCCTAAGCCAACAACGACTGACAAAGGCAAGCAACAAGTTCGATTTGACAAACCTCTAAAGAAGTCATCTCCTACTGGGCTTGAGAAGCCTTACAACTTTGATATATTGGCTCAATTAGCCAATACACCAGCTAGGCTGTCAATCTTTGAACTCTTGCGTCTTTTCAAAGAGACACGAGAAACTCTAAGTGAAGCTCTGATGCAGGCTGAAACTTGCTTAACTCTTCTCAAGAAGCCAGAATCAGAACCAGTCTCTTGTCATCACTGTTATAGTGTTTTGGAACTGATCCTAAACATTACCTTCACTCAAGATGATATGTTAATGGAAGATAATAGACATGATCGTCCTCTTTACTATACAGGATATGTTGATTCAATGAAGGTTGATCGTATCCTGATAGATCCAGGGTCTGCACTTAGTATCATGCCAAAGACTATGCTAGATGCATTGAAGATACCGGTGCATAGTCTTTCAACTACAATCACTACTATCTTGGGATTTAACCAAGGGAAGAGTGAACCTTTGGGTAAGATCTGCCTGAAACTTCAAATAGGCAATCTTCGCACAAAGGTGACCTTTTATATCATCGACAATCATGGTTGTTCTTACAATGCTCTCCTGGGAAGGCTATTCCTCCATGAACACAATGTCGTTCCATCAACTCTTCATCAATGCTTTAAATACGTTGATGACAAAGGACAAGTTCACAAAGAAGTTGCGGACCTTTATCCTTTCAAGGGTGTTGAAGCTTATTGCAATGATGCTCGTATGTACAAAGACGAGTTTATGAAGGTGGTATTGGCTATGGATACTGAAGAAGATCAAAAAGCAGTACCTCAAGACACTCTTATCATACCTGTTAAGGGGCGAGTTTCTCATCCTCAATCTTCCAAGCCACTGGTTATTCACTTACCAGTTCAAAAGAAATCAGTTGATGCTGATGAAAATCAAAGGGAGCTCACCTCTTCTGAGCCACTTGTTATCGACTTACGTCGTAACAAAGACAAAAAGCAGCTCATTCCTTCTGAGCCACTTGTTGTTGATCTAAATCGCAACAAGGAAAAAAGGGAGCTCACCTCTTCTGAGCCACTTGTTATCGACCTCCGTCGTAACAAGCCTCCTCCACGTTCTTCTTCTCCCCCTCTTGTAATCAATTTGACCAAACTTGCTAAGGTTAAAGGTCCTGTTGTAAATACTGATGTACAAATCAATGAAAAAGCACCTACTTTCCAGTATACTGATGTTATTTACTATACTAAATGTTATTTGGATATGCTAGATAGCTTCCAATCAGTTACAATAGGAGTCGCACAATCTCTTCAGACAGAAGTCTCGTTTGAAGATCCAGATGATTCTTACCGTATTCACCCTTCTTTGAAGAAAGGTGAAAGTCCAGCATTTTTATATAAAAGACCGAAAACAAAGATTAACTATACGGATGATAGCAAAGTTAACAATACGGGACGTCTCCAGTTCCATCGTTATAGTCAACAATCAAAAGACATCGTTCGAAAGATGGGTTACGACTTCAAGAGCGGCCTTAACTATGGTAAAGGTAGACGAACTCCCATTCGTACAACAGTTCTAAACGGAAAATCACAAATGTATTATGGCAGAACCAAGAAAGGTCTCGGATATACTTCTCCTCCATTGTTATCCCCAGCGGCTTCTGAATCAGATAGTGAAGAACGTTCTAATTCTTCTGATTCCAGATCATGGGATTCCGATATCAGCATCGGTGAAGTCCATCGTATAATCGTATCTTCTAACATGGTTTCCGTTGAACTACCAGAAGGCTGTGATGAAGATGTTGAAGAAAGTCCGGAAACAGATCCTTGGGCTCAACATATGGATAACCAATGGGTACTCCGATTTGAACAAAGAGAACCTCCTACTGAAGATCAACTAATTCAAATTGATGTAGGGGAAAGAGAGTCACCTCGGCCAATCTTTATTAGCAAGAATCTTCCAGAAGCAGACAAGCAAGAGTTGATTCTTCTTATTAAAGAATACATAGACGTCTTTGCTTGGAGTTACGAAGACATGCCAGGTTTAGATCCCAAGATTGCTACTCACAAACTGAACATTCTTCCTAATGCTAAACCGGTCAAACAGCAACAAAAGCGATTTAAGCTTGAAATGATGGACGCAATTGATGATGAAGTCAAGAAGCTCATCGCTTGTGGCTTTATTCGAGAAGAGCAACATCCTGATTGGGTAGCCAATGTCGTCCCAGTTCTGAAGAAAACTGGAAAAGTTCGAGTCTGCATCGACTTCCGAGATCTCAATAAAGCATGTCCGAAAGATGAATTTCCTCTTCCTATCACAGACGTTATGATTGATAATACTTGTGGGTTCGAAAGAATATCTTTTATGGATGGATTCTCCGGATATAATCAGATTAAAATACATCCTGAAGATGAAAAGCATACATCTTTCCGTACTCCTCGAGGAGTCTATTGTTATACAGTAATGCCATTTGGTCTTAAGAACGCTGGTGCAACTTATCAGCGAGCTATGAATACCATTTTCAGAGAATATCTTCGTAAAACAGTCGAATGCTACGTTGACGATATTGCTGTTAAAAGTCGTCTAAAAGAAGATCACATCTAAGATTTGAGAATAATATTTAATCTCATGCGTCAACATCAGCTCAAGATAAATCCTACCAAGTCATTCTTGGGTGTCTCTAGTGGCAAATTTCTCGGCTTCGTCATTACCTCTAAGGGTATACACGTGGATCCCGAGAAGATCAAAGCCATCCAAGAGATACGTCCTCCACGTAACCTAAAAGAGCTACGAAGATTCCAAGGCCGACTTGCGTACATCAGGCGATTCATTTCGAACTTGTCTGGACGCTGCAGACCATTCACTCAACTAATGAAGAAGGGTGTATCTTTTGTTTGGACTGAAGAGTGTCAACGAGCATTCGACGATATCAAACAATATCTTATGAATCCACCAGTTTTGGTGCCACCTATCTCTGGTATTCCATTCTTGATGTATGTCCGTGCTATGGACCATTCATTGGGTGCTTTACATGCCCAAAAGAACAAAGAAGACCAATTTAACAGCTGTAAATAAGACGCCGCGGTGAAAACGATCTACGGCACTGGATCCGGGAACTACGAACCTTCGCAGCCAGTATGTCAAGAATCCCGCCAATTGTGCTGCTTCTGACATGGGCCTATAGCCCATTCTCAAGTAACTTTCCAAATTGTCTCCTCTCTTCAAAGGAGGATATTCATGATCATCCTTCACTTCTTTATCAAAGTGACCACTCTGTTCCATTAACTTTCTAACCTCTGTATGGCTCAAAGGTTTGAAAAAGGTTGGGTAGCATTTATCGTTCTCCTTAGTTTTCTTCTCCTCTATATGATTAAGAAACAGATATGGTAGACACTTTGAAGAATAACAAGTATTGGCAGTGGCACTCTTGTAAAATAAAGAGCAGATCTTGTAATGGCACAATAGTTCTTCGAACACTGTCACCATCTCTGGATTCTCTTTTCTGAGCTTGTTCAACTCATCATTTGTTGGTACATACTCCTCATACGGAGCATCTGCCATGGGCAAGTATGAGATATACTTCATCTCGTGGAGTGCAAAGCCCATCTCTCCCCCTGGGGTCATGAAAGTTCCGGTCCTGTAGTTGTATCTCTCAGCTAAGGCTAAGAACATATGAGGATTGGGAGCAAATCCGTAAACAGTGGCATGCACTGCTTCATATAGGTTGATTTGTTGGAGTCTGTCTTAGAATTTTCCCAGAACCCAATTCGCGATATAACTCCATCGCTTGTAGTCTGGATTCACCAATCCAGTCATTCTTATATCTTGCTCAGGATATTTTCCTTCAACCTTCGCAAACGCATTTGCGAATATTGGTGTCCTAACAGGTATTAGCATGGAGGAGTTCTCCGGTGGAATGCAGCCAGGTCTTAAGCCTCTCAGTAGGACACTATATCTGTCGGAAGAGCTATAAAACATATCCTTATGTTGTGGCCCCTTCTTTACGAAGATTTTTCCTGCCCGAGCATCCTGAAATAGAGTGATATTCCAATCCATCTTCGTAGGGTAGCTTGCATGAGCGTACCGTGACAAAGGAAGGCAGCGAGCGATGTCGGGTATAAAAAAAGATCTATCTTGCTGGTGAACTACCCTATCTTCCATCCTTGGCCTAGGCTGAGAGGCTCTCTCAAAGGCGTCACCGAATAGGAATAAGGGTTTCTTGTGAATTACAGCATCAGCTGATTCTAAAGGCTGTCCGTTCATCAAACACATCAAAGTTTTATTGTCCTGAGAAATCAATATAGCCTGACGGGAGGCCGACAGATCATACTGAGGGTAATGGACATGAGACAGATCCTCTTTGTATTCAGACTCTATGAGGGTTCCCACAAAATGTTCGTAATCTGGATCTTTATTGACTTCAACTGCATCAACGAACAGATGAAAATTAGTCCAAGACAAAGATTCTATTTTTAAACATAAAACATTAGAGAGCGCAACCTCAGACTGCGCTAACATGATTTGCGCAACCTCAGACTGTGCTGACATGATTTGCGCAATCTCAGATTGCGCTGACATGACTTGCGCAATATCAGTTTGCGCATCATAAAAGGTGCGTAAAGCAATGGTTTGCGCTGATATCTGCGCAACTTAATTATTTGCGCTGACTTTCTGTCAGCACAAATCAACAATTTGCGCAAGAATGCAGCCTTCATAAAAATGAAGAACTGATAGTTGATGCAACCGAAACCCTAAAAAGGGTGGCGCAATATGAACTTATCTCTAAAAAGAGATGAGCTTCAAGGGAGTCGAATCACCCTAAGAAGGGGTTTTCGATCGGTTCAACTACCTCTCAGAGCAGGGTGTACGGATTCGTGTCGAGAAGCTCGCCGTGCAACCCTGTCAGAAGGCTCGGCCGGAGCTTTTCCCTTCGCGGCGGCGGCAGCGGCAGCATTTGATCGTCGTGGGGTCACGACAATTGTCGGAGGAGGAGAACAGTGAAGGTTGGAAGATTTTCTTCTCAAAAAGCTCGAAAGATTACAAAGTAAAGAATTGAAACCGAAAAAAGAGGTATTTATAGTTTTTGAAATGCGAAACGGATGCCTTGGATTGCGTCTAAACTTGTGGTCTATTCGCTTTGCGCAGACAGCTCATCATATTGCGTAAAATGATTCAACATTCAAAAATTCAAAGTATTTCAAAATTTTAATTATAATCAACTTTCGAAAACTTTGAAGGGGGTCTTGTAGGTCCTAAAAAATCAAGTTGCATCAATCAACAAAGTCAAAAATTCAAGATATTCATCATTTTGATGAGTTGTGCAGACAACAGATTGCGCAGACATTACTTTGCGCAGGTTGGTTTGCGCATGTTCCCAACTGTGCAGGCTGACGTGGCAGAAGTCATCATTGACTGAATCAAATCAGATCTTCCTGACAGCTGACAACACGAATAACGAAGAGACTGTTCATTTTTGGCACCGTACAGTGCTCGAGGACGGCTGACAGTTGGCAGCGCAATCCGTAGTTGCACAAACGAAGCCTGTGCAGTCTGAGTCTGCGCAAACTAGTGTATGCGCAGTTCACTTTGCGCATTCTACCAACATAACTGACAAATTACATGTGGCATTCATGCCATCAATTGCTCATTACGTGACAACTGTCTACGCATGATCATGCGCATTTCAATCAAATGATGCCATGTGTCCCAGATAGTTGGCCCACGATCTAATAACTGCCTGCGCAGTCCAGTGCTGCGCAAATTAGTTGCTGTGCAAATCATCTTGTGCAGTCCAGAATAACTGAAAGTTAGTTATTTCCAGAACTCTATAAATAGAGTTTCAAGTCTTCATTTCAAGGGGATCAAGATCAGAGATCAGAAATCAGAGAGTTCAGGAGTTCTTGTCAAAGTGCTGCTGCATTCTTCCGAGACTTTTGTCTTCAACTTCAGAGGCTTTTGCCTTCAATTTCTAGAGTTGTTTTCAACTTCAAAGGCTTCGTCTTCAAAGTTCACATCGTCCAAGGGATAAAGCAATCGTCATCAAGATTGGATTTCTATAGTTGTAATTTTCCCAGAATTCTTGTAATCTTTATTACAGTTTGTATCAATAAAGTTTTATACTTTTGTTTTTACAAACAAGGATTCCGTATACGTATACTGGAAATACGGATAACGAAAAACGGGGATGACAACTCTACCCACCTTAAAAGAATTTCGTCCTCGAAATTTAATCAAGAGGCTAGAGATATCGGGGCAAGCTATACTAATCATAAGCAATCTACGACTAGCAGTCAATCAAGCAATCATTCATGCAAGCAAGTATTTAAAAACATAAGACATAAGGAAGATATTATACCTTACGAGTCAAACAGGTGTGGACATCGCGATCGGATACTATCCTTACGCTCCCACGTTGACTCACCCAAAGAGTGATGACCCCAAGCAACACGGACTAAACTAATAGTCTTGTTCTTGAGTATCTTCTCTCCCCGGCCCAGTATGGATACGGGTCTTTTCTCATACGAAAGGTTGGTACCAACAACTAATTCCGAATGATCAAGGACATGACTCGGATCCGGGATATACCATCGCAATTGGGATACATGAAAGACATCATGTACCTCTCGTAATGACGATAGAAGAGCGAAATGATATGATAAATCACCTACTCGCTCAAGGATATCAAACGGCCCTATATACCGAGGACTAAGCTTTCTCCGTACGTCAAAATGAATGACGCCATGGGTAGGTGAAATCCTAAGGAATACATGGTCGCCGATAGAAAATTCAAAGGGACGCTGATAAGAATCGGCCCAATGATGCTGGCGATCTTGTGCAACTCGAAGATGATCTCCGACTTGTCTAACCACCTCAATAGTCCGCGTAATCATCTCTGGACCAAGCATCTGCCTCTCGCCTATATCATCGCATGCTAATGGGGATCTGCACTTTCTGCCGTACAAGGCCTCAAAGGGAGCCATCTGGATACTGGCCTGGAAACTATTATTGTATGAGAACTCCACTAGGTACAAGTGATCTTCCAACGAACCACCGAAGTCGAGTGTATATGACCGTAACATATCTCCAAGAGTCTGGATCGTGCATTCTGACTAACCATCTGTCTGCGAATGATAAGCTAAACTGAACTTGAGACGAGTCCCCAAACTCTCTTGAAGACTCCGCCAAAAGTACGATGTAAATCTTGAATCTCTGTCAGATAAAATATTGACTGGTACTCCATGCAATCTGACTATCTACCTGAGGTACATCTCTGTAAGCTGATCCGTCGACTGGCCAATTCTGAAAGGGATAAAATGAGCTACCTTCGTGAGACGGTCAACTATAACCCAAATAACATCTCCCCTAACTGGGGATTTAGGTAACCCGGTTACAAAATCCATAATAATGTGCTCCAATTTCTATTCTGGGATCGGTAAAGGTTGAAGAAGTCCAGCTGGTCTCTGATGTTCGGCTTTAACTTGTTGGCAAACTAAACATCGAGAGACAAACCGGGCTATCTCCATCTTCATGCCATTCTACAAAAAATGCTGACGGATATCACGATACATCTTCGTACCGCCGGGATGATTCGAATACTGCAAACTGTGAGCTTCTGCCATGATCTCTTGTCTGATATCACCACTAAGTACACAAATACGCCTTCCATGTTGAAGTGTACCGTCATCATGGATACATAACTCAGGTCTTCGTCCTGCTATATATTATGCCCTAAGCTGCTGAAGCTTAGAATCTGCTGACTGAGCTAACTTAATCCTTTCAACTATACTGGACTGAACTTGCATACTGGCCATCAATGCCACATTGGTAGGAAGAACAACATCAATACCTATCTTCTGAAGATCTGCTAACAACTCTGGTTGTGCTGTTAGAAAATAAACTCCGGCTCTTCTGCTCAATGCATCTGCAACAACGTTGTCCTTCCAGGATGATACTGCAGGTTGATGTCGTAATCCACAAGTAGCTCTAGCCATCTCCTCTGACGCATGTTAAGATCCTTCTGGGTAAACACATACTTAAGACTCTTATGCTCGGTGAAAATCTTCATTCGATCTCCATACTAGTAATGTCTCTACAGCTTAAGCACGAAAACTACCGCTGCTAACTCCAAGTCGTGGGTCGGGTAATTCCTCTCATGATCACAAAGCTGACGTGACGCATAAGCTACTACCTTACCACGCTGCATCAAGACGCTTTCCAATCCCTTGCCGGAAGCATCACAATAGACTGAAAATCCTCCAGTCCCATCTGAAAATGTGAGAATGGGTGCCATCATGAATCCTTGTTTTAACTTTTCAAATGAACTCTGACACTCTGCTGTCCAAGCAAACTGCACATCCTTGCGAGTTAACTGCGTCAGTGGTGCTGAAATCCGAGCGAAGACTGATACAAACCGTCGGTAATAGCCAACCGATCCTAGGAAACTCCGAACTTCTGCGACGGTACTGGAAACTGGCCATGACTCTATAGCCACTATCTTCTGGGGGTCCACTTCCACTCCACCTCTGGTGATGATGTGACCTAAGTACGAGATACGATCCAGCCAAAACTCGTACTTACTGAACTTTGCGTACAACTGGTGCTCTTTGAGAATCTGAAGAACTATACGAAGATGCTGCTCATGCTCTGCCTCATTCTTGTTATAGACTAGGATGTCGTCTGTAAACACTATCACAAACTAGTCCAGATAGGGCATGAAGATATGAATCATGAGGTCCATGAATACGGCTGGCACATTGGTCGCTCTAAATATTATAACAAGGAACTCCCAATATCCATACTGGATCTGAATGCTGTCTTCGGGATGTCTTGCTCTCTGACTCTGATCTGATGGTACCCTGACCGCAAGTCAATCTTCGAGAATACTGCCGCTCCTTTGAGTTGGTCAAATAAATTATCTATCCTTGGTAGAGGGTATCTGTTCTTGATTGTCACAGAGTTCAAGGTACGATAATCAACACATAATCTTGATGTACCATCTTTTTTTTTCATAAGAAGTATCGGGGCTCCCCAAGGTGATCCACTAGTACGAATGAATCTATTGGTTCTAAGTTCTTCAATCATCTTGTACAAGATCTCCAACTCTGAAGGTGCCATCCTGTAGACTCCTCCTGACACTGGTGCCGTCCCCGAAAGCAAATCAACGATGAACTCTATCTCTCTCTCTAGGGGCATGCCTGGAAGCTCTTCGAGAAATATATCAGAAAACTCTTCAACGACTCTGGGAAACTGAACTGCCACTGCTGCTGCCATCCGCAATACTGGTGGAGAAGGTTCTACTTCGCCTCTGGAAAATAAAAACTCCGGTTCGTCGGGAATACCAAAAATTATCCTGCCAATATGGCAGTCTATTCTTTCATATTGATCCTTCAACCAATCCATTCCTAAGACCACATCATAATCGACCATCGAAAAATCTATCAACCTAGCGGGGAACTCTCTACCGCTAACTATGATTCGACACAAGGAATAGACTTTACTACTCCCACAAGACCGTTACCAGTAAGTATATTGAGCCTTACTGATAATGACTCGGGCTCCAGTCCTATCCGTGTTACGAATCGTACAGACATAAATGAATGCGATGCACCGGAATCAAACAATACTGATGCTGGAAAAGAGTTGACGAGAATGGTACCTGCCACCAACTCACCTGATACCAATTCTTCTGCTACGGTCAGAGCTATAGCCTGACCTTGTCCTCTTGGTGCTGGTCCCCTCTGTTGGAAACCTCTCTGCCGATTCTAATTCTAAGCTTGGGCATACTGCTGAGCCTGAGGCGGCAATGGCCTCGGAGGCTGGTTCTACTGCTGCACTAGTGCTGGACCCCTAACCAACGGACTGGTTAGGTTTGACGACGATGAACTAGCTCTATTCGGATAGGACCCAATCTTATGGTCCGGTGCCCCACAAGCTAAGCACAATCCCTGTGCTCTGCGACATTCTGACACTACATGTCCTGGCTTTCCACAATGAGTGCAGGCCATTGCGAAAGACTGCTTCTGCTGCTGAGGATACGTCGGTGTCGAGTGCTGAACCGACGAAACTGTGGTCGCCCTCTTAGGAGCTCCATTAGTCAAAGCCCTAGCTGTCGGGGCTGGTGCTGATGATCATATACGTCTATCCAAAATCATGAGACTCAGAATCTTCATCATACTAGTAAGCAAGGCTACGATAATCATAGAGTCTCCAACTAAGGTACATACCTCTAGAATCATGGTATTTAAAATTTTCGCATTATCGCATGCTTGGCCACGAAAATCTTAAATTCCTACGCCCTAGAAATACGTCCAAAATTCGACTATATGTCCTCACTATGCTAGCTAATATGACTGTAGAAAATTCTAAATTCCATAACTAAGGCGACCTAGCCCATACGACTTATATTAGAAAAATCAAAATCAAATCAACACAAAATACTAAGAATCAAATTTATCGACGAACAAGGAGGTAGACAAAACTGTCGAAATTGAATTTCAAGATAGTTATTATAAGGCAAAAATGGGAATAGAATCGAGAAGAACAGAGCCTGCAAGTATCCCTCATACTGCCTGTGTATCCTCAAGTGTCATGGCAAAAGCTCGCCCCTGCTGGCCTCTTCCTCTGGCCTGCTACTGATGCTGGTCAAACCTCTACTGCCCTGTCGGAGCCCTAGCTCCTGCTGCTGCCTGAGCCAATGGTGTCTGGTTCTTGGGATACTCCCTACACTGATGCTTCGCTGAACCACAAAGTAAACACCTGCCTAGTCTCTTCCTGCAGTCATTCCATCCATGACCCAGCTTCTTGCAGAAAGTACAACTAATGGGCTGTTGCTTGGGTGCCTGTTGGTAAAGTGTATGTCCATGGCCCTGAAACTGCTGCTGAACAGGCCTCTGCTGCTGCTGAATCTGTACGTAAGGCCTCTTGGCCTGGCCTCCACTGCTGCCGGCTCCATGAGCGTCTCATCCCCTCTTGAGCTTCAGCTCAATATCATCCTCTGCTGCTGGGGCACCCACCAGAATCTCCTCAAAAGTGGTACTTCGGTCACTCTTGGTCAAGGACTTGACCTCCTTGACTAACTGTCATGCCCCAGAACCAGAATACTGGAGAGCGGGGGACAGACACAGCCAGCTACGTATATTGAAGTGAATCCTACCCCGATATACGGTCACGGCTGTCTAGATACATGAGGGTTTAACTACAAGCCAATAGTCTCTTAAAGTCAAGAACAAGCCTAGTGTCTTAATCTCAAGAAAGCAAGTAAATATAACAAGATAGTAGATTATCAGACATACAAAGTAAGGCGTCCCATACATTACATATTCAGATGATCATGAAGCTAGTCATACAAAATGCAAAGACTAGCAAGAGTTTACGTCATACATGATCAACCATAGGATTTGTCAATCATGTTACAGCCCTTAGGCAGACAAGAATGTAAATTTAACACGAGCTAACACTTGTTCGGTGGCTAAACACCTCAAAAAAATAATTTATAATAGAGTGGAAGAGCAAAATAAAACCCACTCGTTGCCAGGGTTGCCCCTAGTGTTCACCATCTGGCTGGAAGACTGGAAGATCCTCGGGTGTTACTCCGAAATCTGGCCATACAAAACCACCTGGATCATACCCCAGAAAGAGCAAGTGCTACAAGAGAGGCTTCACTAAAGAACTAAAACCAGCATATTAGCACATGAACAAAAATAATTATAGAAAAACTTGAAATGTAAATAAGGCAACAAATGACGAGAGGACGAGGAACTATTCCGGAAGCCAGGTTACAATCCTTAAACCAAACAAGGAACGGAGTTGTAACCCTTCGCCTGAACAGAACCGGGTCTCTGGCCATTTATTGCTAAGATTAAAGCGTAAGCAAATATGTCCTGAGATAGCCATATAATCCTCTAGACAAGACTAGACAGGATTGGACTCCATCCAACTTTTACGGCCAAGCAAAGAATACGGCTTCATACTTTAACTAACTAGGGTTATCACAAGCCTAGTTACTAGCAAGATGCATTGAGAGGTTCCAATAGCCACAAGTCCTGCAGTCTTAATCCAGGTTATCCGGTCACAAGTTGAGAGAGTTGGATTAGGTGACTTGGGGGTGCAACACACGACAGTGTGCTGGAAATGTGCCCTACTCGACTACAGGCTACAAGTCCAATTAGAGCACCCAGATAACGGGACTGCCTGTAGCTGGGAAATCTCTTTATGAACTACTTGATCAATCTAGTCATTATCCTAGTCAGATTCAGTATGAATCCCTGACCGTGGTAACCACGAATTCATGTCCTAGACATGATGCAAGACGAGACACGTAGCTTATACAAGCACAAACACCCACGGTGTCAAGATAAGAGTTACTTAGCAAGTCAAGATAGCCGTCACAACAATATATCAAGGTTATCATGTTAGGTTGCTTATCAAGATTCTTATCAAGGCAAGAGTGCGTCACAACGGACCACCATCAAGAATTATTATGTCAAGTTACTAGTCAAGAGTGCACCACGGCGGGTCACTAAACATGTAGTTTCATTATCTTGTCGTGTTCATATTACTATATCAATATTGCTTGTCAAGGGTGTGCCACAACGGGCCACCATCATGTGCTATCATTCCATTAACATGTCATGCTCACATCGTGTTCATGTCGAGTTCATATCGAAAAGGCGTAAGGATATAAAATGGGTGCAAAAATCATAAAAAAAGGGAAAACTGGGGACATCATGCGCCCAAGGGGTGTATGCGCCCAGGGCTATGCGCCCATATATATGAGTGAGACAGGGGGTATCATGGAAAGACAATGGATTGGGAAAGCATGCACCTGGAGCTATGCGCCCAGGGCTATGCACCCATATATATGCGCCTACATATATGCGCCCAAAGAGTGGAGCCAGGATGACTTGGAGAAAGTCAAGAGACTCACTCTATGACAATTGTGCTGGCAGGGTCTATGCACCGAAGAAAATAGACGATGCACTTGTGCGCATGCAAGGTTATGCGCCCAGTCAGGGAGGGACTAAGCAACATGCACCCATGGTGGAACGCACCTAAGAGAAGGGAAGTCTGGGAAACATGCGCCCAAGAGGAGGCATGTGCCAAGGGGATTATGCACCCAGCGCCCATGCGCCCACACAACTCGTGGGCGCATAGTTATGTGCCAGCACTGTGGAAGGCACGAAGCTTGGGCGCATATATAGGGCTATGCGCCCAAGGCTAAAGTCCCTGTGGGTGCATAAAATGCCATGCGCCCATACTGTTCTGCTTCGCCAAAATTTTGAGAAGAAGACCATGGAACCCATGAACTTCAAACTCCCATAACTTGGTCAAAACACAATGAAATCTAACTTTTCAAAAGTCTAAGTTGTGTAAAATCGAATTTTCTACCACATAGAACTCTTAGTTTTCGAAAATAAGATGGTTTGATAGATCAAAACCCAAGAAAACTCCAAAAAGGTGCAAAGTTAGATGTACAAAAATATATATATAAAATTACAAAATGACAATAACTAAAGTAGCTTAGAATGTTGCATAGAAGAGATTAGGGTTCCTTCATGAAGCAAGTTGCACTTGCCTATGGAGGGGGAGAGGTTTTAATGGAGAAGAAGAAAGAGTTATGAGAAATAATGAAGAAAGAGAAAAGTAGGTGAGATTATAAAGAAAGGGGGAGGGGGGTTTAACATGATGAACCATGGAAATAAACCAAGCCAAACCAAAATGAACTAAGTCAAACCATGATATGCTATGATAAACCTAAACAAGATTAAACCAAAATTAGCTAGCGGGGCAAGATAAGTAAAAATTACGGGTCAGAATTCCGTATATGTATACTGGAAATACGGATAACGGAAAACGGGGATGAAACTAACCCCTTCTGGAACCTCCGGGCCTTCGCTGTCTTACTGAGTCCCATAACAAATCTACCTAGACGACAGAACTCCCCAGCGTACTCCTCGACAGTCTGACTGCCCTGAACTAAGCTCTCAAAATGCGACTCCAGGACACCAAGAGCTGTGTCAGGAAAAAACTTCTCCTTGAACAACTTCTTGAAGGCTGCCCAAGTTTGTCCCTCTATACCGGCCCTCAGGTCCGTCTGGTACCAAGTGCAAACCAGGTTCTGTATCTGGCTACCTGCCGCCTTAATCTGCAGTCGATCTGGTATCTCCGCCAGCCGAAAGATCTCCTCGATGTGCTCTATCCAGTCATCCGTATACCAAATCCCCTCTGTGCCGTGGAAGTCTCGCGGACGCATCTTTTGGAACTCCTGGATCCCTGGTGTCTTCAACCGATACTGTTGTATCTGGCCTGCCTAGGGCTGCACAATGACTCACTCCACCGTCGTCAGGGCAAGCTGATGGGCATTCTGCCTTGCTAAAAATGAGCGGACTGCTGCTGCTGGGCCTCCACCATCCTCTGAAAGAAGGCGAACAACTGCGCTGCGTCAACCGATCCCAAAGGCGGCTGCTGCTGGAAGAAATCAGGAATGACAGGGGAAGGTCTCGGAACAGGCGAAGGTGCACCCCAGAATTATACACGTATGCCTAGTATGAGTCTTATTCCTAACCTTTATCAAGTACGGAAAGGAAATATACGAATTATGGTAGAAAAGGATCAAACAAGAGGCAATTCAAAGCTGTCAAATGAAAGTTCAAAAATGGAATTCAATGGAGGGGATCAAGTATGTGGATGAGATCCTGGAATGTAATCCTATATGCAAGCTCATATGGGTACAGTAACGTAACCGAAGTGAAAACTTGACGCATGGGCCACCACAAAAATATGTAACGCTCCAGTCCCAAAATACTTAGGACTATGTACGTAGATATGCTAGCTGTATACATATGAAGTATACTCCAAAATATGAAACCATCGTATATATACATAAGCTGTAAAATGCAGTAAATCATGACAGCTAAATCTCATCCACAAAATAAAATAATAATAATATAAATCAACTATGAATTTTGTCATTTATACATGTAGTTGGGCGGAGACAAATCTATTACCAACTATTTTAAATGAGAAGAAATACATATGAAGGGTAGAATCTGTAAAAGTAAGAAAGAAAGATCCAAGGGCAATCTTCCTCGATAAAAAAGGAAAGACCACAATCTTGGCTAGAGCACCTGCGAAAATCATTAAAAGCACACACCTGGAGAGATTACCAGGTAATCAGAGGAACGTAACAAGATACAGAAAAAACATGCCATAATAAACTGAATATAAAATATGTCATAAGTCATAAGCGAAAATAAATAGTCTAAATCATAACAAGGTCCAATATCCCATCTTCAAAATAATGGACTACCCCTACAACCAAACAAGGACAAGGGTTAGCACACTATTCCATGATGCGATTTTGTCCCATGCCACTATTAGAATGGGTAGTGACATGACATCAATTGAGGTTACTTAACCAATATACTGTGTTCATGCAGTTAAGAACAAACCTTTAGTCGCATGTGCCCTGGCTATAAATAGGATCCGGTATAGTCCCCACTTGGGCACCAGTGACCAAGCACATCATGTTCAAAAACGTTAGTGGCCGGCCTGAGGGGATAATCATACTCGTATCTCCAGCAGAGCTTCCGGGTTACGAGGAAATGCGTAACAGAAACCCATATGAAAAGAAAATTTTCTCCCCACCCGATGCACCTATCTAAGTCACATCTGCGACCATGTATCTCTACTAACTGCTAAGTCTCCAAACATGTCTTTATTAACAGTTAGACCTAACGCATGCGCATGGATGATCAGCCAACACGCAAGTACCTCTACATGATACTCATCTCACACATATCTCGTGGTACAACTGTGTTAAGGTTTATAAAATATACTACAGATGGTAGTCTCTTAACTCTAGGTCCATATGCAAAATAAGAAATAAAATAGGACTAGTTTCATTGAGAGCAAGTAGTAAGTCATAAACTATAACAATGGTGCAACTAGAAGAACTGGAAATAAATAGGCAGTAATATGCAATAAAAAATGTGGACCAAATATAAGCAGTAAATATAACAAGGTATCTTGCCTGAGGTTGTGTGCAAAAAGGGCAGGATCCAATAGCTGAAACCGACAAATCGATGAAGCAAGAAAGCCAAATCTCCAAAATGTCTTCGGATGCTGAAATAAACACTATAAACATTTTTGATATAAAAGATATGTCTTGAAATGCCTGTCCAAAAGTTCAATTCTAGACACAGAAGCAAAATCGTAATTTTGGATCAAAATGATGTCCGCCGTTGGACCCATTTTGCACCGAAAATCATGCCAGTACCTACAATCTCTAAAATCGTCAAACTATATGTCTACAAGTCCGGTTTGATAAGATGAACCCAACTGTGTGTCTAAAGTTGGATTCCAGTTGGCCATGCACAATTTCGTCCGTTAGATCGGGTCGGGGGCCCGCCAAAAAGGTATTTCGATCGACCTTCTCAGAATCGGACCAAACTTGGCATACAGGACCAGGAAAATGATTCGGTCCTGCTGGCGCAAGTTTCGTCTCGAATCGACGACTGCATACGAAGTTATGGCTTAATTTGCAAAGGGTCAATACAGGGGTATCTTGACGGATACGTACTGATTTCGTCGCGCACACACAACAAAATCGAGTTCTGTCAGTTTCCACACGTCGACAACATCCCTATGTGCCTTTTGATGCTTATGGGTTGCGACCATGTTGCCCGATTTGTCAGGACGCACGCCATATCGGAAAATTTCTTCTAAAATTTTATTTATTAAAAATTAATTTTTCTGAAACTTTGGATTCGAAATTAATGTCTTATAGTGGATGAAAATTTAAACTACCAGAAGGGATTTTAAGTACTACATATGGTCTACAACTCTGTTCAGGTAGAATTTTTAAACTATTATTGGATCGATCAAAATTGATCCTTCAATATGGGTGGTTGGGGTTCTACGCCCTGTTCTAATGAACAATTTTTTATCGATTTCTTCCTCAATTTTTGAAGTCGAAACCTCAATCATTCTTAAACCTCTTGCTGGGACTGATAGAGGGTTATGCGGGCTTTCTAAAGAACTTTACGAAAAAAAAGGATCGATAAGGGATGGAGAAATCGAAGTAGAAAGTTGGTACCTTACTGTGCTTATAATGCTGTTGTTCTGGCGGCTATTGCTACGTTTGCTGCTGCTGCAACCTCCGCGTACAGCGCTGGCCGGCCAGCGGTCATGCGCTGGGCACAGGCCGTCGCCCAGGAGGCGGCGCTAGGGTCGCGTTGGAGGTGGAAGGGGATTAGGGTTTAGTTTTTTTTTTCTTTGTGTATATATAGATATGAACCTAGCGGCTATCTAACAGAGAAAAAAACTCAAGTTGCTATTTAAGTTCTCATTTGAGTTACTGTAGTCGAACTCAAGTACAAATGGTTTGAATTAAATGAGTTGATGCTCAGAAGTTCCTATTTCAGTCTTAATAAAAATACATTTGTGTATATATAGATACAATTGTTTATACACATAAAAATATATTTATTTACTTTAAGTCTTAATAAAAATCTATATTTAAACATGTTTTTAATACATAACTATGTTTCAAAAACTTACATAAATAATTCATCATAAATAAATGTTACTTTCTTACATCTCAATATTCTTATATATATATATATATATCTATATATATTTATATATATATATATATATATATATATATATATATATATATATATATATATAGATATAGATATAGATATAGATATAGATATATAAAAATAAAAATAAAATCTATATATATATAGATATATATATATAAATATATATATATATATAAAATAAATATATATATATATATATATATATATATATATATATATATATATATATATATATATATATTTTATATATATATATACACACTCACAAAAAAAAAAAAAAATATATATATATATATATATACACACTCACAAAATTCTAAATAAATAAATAAAAATTCTCTAAAATCACTAGGATGTTTTTTAAAAAATATTTTAACAACTAGCATGTACAATTTACCAACTAGCTACATTTAGAGTAGCCATTTGCTTGCAACTATTAGCAAAATCATTGATTTAATAAAAGCTATTTAAAATTTATAATTAAAACAAAGGTTCCTCAAAACTTCAATAGTAGTACAAATATTTTTCTGCATATTTTTTTTTCATATACTTATAGAAATTTATCTATGTGTACACATAGCGTGGCATGAAAATTGACACCCTAAAGTTTTAGTATAAACTAAATTTTCTTTAAATAACTTAAAAATAAAGTAAAAAGAATATATATATATATATATATATATATATATATATATATATATATATATATATATATATATATATATATATATATATATAGGGTGGGATTTTACACCTTCGAGAGACGCAGGTGCTCAAAGATAGATAATCTTGCCGGAGTATTGGCTAGTTGAGCCAACATGTCAAAATTATACGGTTTTTCAAGTCCTTGCAATAGAGTTGTCTTTATCATGTTCTTATCAAAGCAAACCTGTTGCTTGTCTTTATCAGCTGTTGTCAGTTAAGAAGGATCCGAGTCATGTGGTGGAGCTGATGTTGTAGGGGCATCATGAGCAAGAGGAGATGATGCCGGAGGAACATTGGATGCATGAGGAGAAGTGACTACATTCTCCTGCCTTTCTGGGTAATCTCTAAGGTAGAGTTCCCCAGATCTAGTACCAGCCATGGCTTCTTCTTCTGGAACAGGTAAGAAAGAAACCATGTTGAAATCTTTCACTCGTGTCTTGCTTCTAAAAGATTTCTTCTTTTGGGGAGATGAATGATCTATCCAAAATTCCAGGTCGACACGGGATTGGTTGTCTTGAAGACGTAGAGAAAGAGGCATCGGGGACCCTTTTCCGTCATTCAAGCTAGTAGCTTTCTGTAGATCGTATCCTATTTTCATCATCAGTACGTGGGACTGCTGACTGTACCGATAGAATTATGGTTGGTATTTGACCTCTAGCTTCGGTGACACAGTCGTCGAAGAAAGAAGCAAAGTTGCTGCTGGAATAAATGTTGTGTTAAGAGAAGGAACACGATCATCCAGTAAAGTAAATTCGCATGAAGTCATATTGCATGACATATTTGGCCGTTTTTTTGACTTGGCAGAAGAAGTAGATGTCTTTGGTTGAAAGTCGGCTACAAAATTGTGGTAAATCCACATGATTTCGTCTTTCTCATGATAAAGAAACCAAGCCGTCACTTCTTTCTGGCGGGAGTTTGACGATCTCCAAGGTAGCCTTTGGAATAGGAACAACACCGTCCTATATCAGCTGAGTGGGGAAGTCACTGAACTATAGAGAGACGACATTGGCAGTCACCGTCTTATCATCTTGCTGGAGAGTGATTGCCTTGGCATTGATCAGCTCTCGAATCTTTTCTTTGAGTACGTAGCACGTCGTGGTTAGATTCCACAGGAACCTGTGATACATACAATATATAGGATTGTTAGTTTTACCTACTTCATCCGGTCGTTCAGCTTCGGGCAGTTAAAGTTTATTGCTTTTGATCAAACAATCAGATATTCTTCAGATGTCATCTTCATCAAAGGAATACACTTTTTTGGGACGTGGTGCTCTTTACGGAGGTGTCATTGCAATAGGTTTTGATTGACTCACGTTGATGGCCAAGGCTTCTTTACCTTTATGGTTGTTTGATGACCACAACTGTTGGTAGCAGGATGTTCATCTTTGTCAAGATTAGGCATCGGGATGCCTAGCTGCTTGAACTTATCAGCACTATCTTCGGCTACCCTGGCACTTACTATAAAGGGACTCCAATCTTAGAATTGTGTGGGTCCCGTCCATATGCTGACTATAGGTAACAAGTTTGATTTGCAAGTATCTATAGTCAATGTATCAAGAGTACCCAAAGACATTTTGAGTGCTTCTCTACGGAAGCGCTCTATGAAACATTTAACAGTTTTATTAGGCATTTTTTTATTTTACTAAGGACTGACATGGTTATGTTGTTTGTTCCTTCGTAGAATCATTCTAGAAATATCTGCTTTAATACTGCAAAGGATGTTATGCAGCCATCTGGCAAGCTACGAAACCAATCATAGGCAACACCTGCTAAACATCCGACAAATACTCTAGTGAGTAGAGCATTGTTCTGCTGAAGATGATCAGTCAACATCTCAAAGTGGTTGATAAACTGACTCAGAGATGTGCTACCGTCAAACAACATTATGGTCGGCGTCTTATATTTGGATGGGAACGAAATTTCTTTCCACTCAGCAGGATAGGGTTGTTTGATCCCTAGTTTATGCAAACCCTCCTTTTGCTTGAAAACTTTAAACTGATTCTGTAGAATCTTGACTGCCACCAAAGGGTCTCTGGATGTTGGATGGGTGGTAGACTGGTTTGATGGATTGGAAGGCGGAACTGCATGATAAGTACCACTCCCAGCACCAGAATTACTCGGGGTAACCTGAGCTGGCACAGTAGCATTGAGAGGGGATAATACCCCCAGACCAATATTGGTAGGTGCAGAGACTGCTACGTGTTCTTGGGTTGGAATTGGATTCACAACCGGCAAAATAGCATGTTGTGTCATAATCACTGTGTGCATGTTCGTAACCATATCAGCCATGGCTTTTAGGTTGGCCTCGAGAGCAGTAGTTCGTTGTTCCTGACTGGCAGAACTAGAAGCGTCTTGCTCTTCGTTGATAACATAGACAGATACTTCTCTGGACACTAAGGATGAGCTGGTGAAAAGGTAGTCCGATCAGAATTTTTATTATCGGCATCGAAGTCTGGTAAATTGCTACCCCCAATGTTAGTTGTGGGAAGATTCCTTTGACCGAAGAAACTTCGATTTCTTGATCGTGTGTTCTGGTAAACACCTTCATTTGAATCACGGAGTCGATCAAGGTATTGTTGACTGGGAGTGCGGGGTAAGTTACGACTTGGACGTTTTCCACCCATACTACCACGAGAAGTCATGTTAACTGAAGCAAATAGCAACTTGTTTTCTTCCACCATGATCAATTGAGGAGCCCGAGTGTAATTCAAACAGTCAAAAATAGACCGTTTAGCTGATTGACAACAGTACTTGATTACTATCTCATGATGTTGATAACAATAGTATTCCTGATGTGGAGTTACATTTGTATGATATGGGCGTGCAGTCTTCCACTTTTTTACAAGAAATTTACGAAGATCAGTTACATTGACAGGAGATGAAGAAGAAGAAGGCACACGTTCTTTGATTATATTAGGAATATGGTTTCTATTCCTAAGATTTTGGATCCCCTGAGTATACAAGAAAGTGTTGAGTTCGTTGGCATAAGTAAGAGGATTCTTAATTTTAGAAGCCTTCTCTGAATGCCGATTGGTGGCTGGCGTAGACTATTTTAGACTTTTCTAGCATGCTATATGACTCGATGGAAGGAATTATGCCCTATATTTATTAAGATATGTGTGCATATCAGTGTCATGCGCCACCTGTTTATCAGTCTGAGATACTATCAATTTCCCCTGCTTTGATCATGATATACGTAGGGTAGGGAGATTCTGACTTTGGCCTGATTGGTGTTGGCTAGTTTGAAGTGGGTAGGCAGTATGCCCTGTTGTTCTGCGCATACTAACCCAGCACGTTTGGTGTGGCACAAATGGGCAGCAGGAAAGGGACTTTGAGTATGTTGACACAAACAGGATCACAGTCAACCTAATCTTGAAAATTAACAAAACAATATTTGTCATAGTCCAATGTGACACATCGAGCTCAAATTCAATCTACTCAGCTCAGTGGTTCAAGATCAAACCTGCTTAAAGATTTATTATTCTGTGTATACTGAGTTTGTATTTTTATTTGTTTTTGAGTATAGGATGATGTACATTGGGTCATACTGAGCAACTTTGGGCTAGACATAGCTTTATAGGTTTACTTAGCCTAAAACCCAATCAACCCATTCATCAAATAGCCCACAAAGAACATTCTGTCCATAGGAGACAGAGTTCGGGCCGAACTCTGCCTTCAAATAGAGTTCGGGCCAAACTCTGTCCCCTAAATTATAGGGTGCTGATTTTTAGGTCTTGATCACTGCTAGTTGTTCAACGGCCGAAAAATTGAATTCTACATATAGAATTCTGGCCGAATACTACCTACCCCGAACCCTATAAATAGGCCTTAGTTTCTCTCATTTGAAACCATCCATTTTTCTCCTACATAGCCTATATATTAAAGAGCCTTACCTTCCCATCCACTTAGCATTCAAACTTCCCAACCATCCAAGTTGCTCGGTACGATCCAGCTAGAAGTTTGAAGTGCAAAAATTTGTAAGTAACTTGGAAAAGTCCAAGTTTCGCCAAAGCGATCATTGAAAGAAGTTTGGCGTGTTCTTCTGTGAAAAGGCACGTGGTTGTAACCCTATTTCACAAATAGTGAATTTCAATCCTGAGCTAGAGTTCTCAGGCCTGGACTAGTCCTCCACGAGGGAAACCAGGTTAAAAATCTTGTTGTGCTGTGCTTTCTCTCTACTCTTTATTTTCGTATTTCTTTTACTCTGATTATTTAGTTGGTGAAGAGAGTTTAAATTTTTAATTAATCATTTTTGTTATAAACTCTATTCAGCCTCCCTCTAGAGTTGCCTACCTGTACTTCAATTGGTATCAGAGCTCTGTTCTCTTATCAAGGACTAACATCCTAGAGTTGATCCATGGCAACCACTCAACCCATGTTTTTCAGTCACGGTGAAGGGCAGTCCACTCATAGGCCTCCTCTATTTGATGGAACCAACTACACCTATTGGAAAACAAGGATGAGTTTTTATCTCAAGTCGCTAGACTTCGACCTGTGGACCATTGTTAACGATAGTTACAAAAAGCCCGCCATGATAGTTGTCAATGGTGATCTCGTTGAGAAACCCCACGACAAATATTCTGATGAGGAGAAGAAACAGGCGAGTCTAGACGCGAGAGCTATTAATGCTTTATTTTGTGATATAGACTGGAATAAGTTTAACAGGGTCTCTACATGCACCACCTCTCATGAAGTATGGAGACTTCTAGAAGTGACGCATGAAGGAACCACCCAAGTCAAGGAGTCAAAAATAAGTCGTCTCACTCAAGAATATGAGGCATTCAAGATGAAGCCAAATGAGACGATCACACAAATGTTTACAAGATTTCTCGACATCATCAACCCCTTGTCCTCTCTCGGCAAGCAAAATACAAATCACGAGAAGATTCGCAAGCTACTTAGGGGGCTACCAAAGATTTGGAACCCTAAGCTGACAGCCATCATAGAAGGAAACGATCTCACTACAATGTCCATGGAGACCTTGATGGGAAAGCTGATGACTCATGAGCTTGACCTCAAAGACTTCGAAGAGCCTGCTCCTAAGGCAAAGGAGATTGTCCTTAAAGCTCACTGTCGAAGGGCTGATCCTGAAGAGGCGGATGACGACAACTCGGAAGGTGATGATCAAGCTCTCCTTGTCCGCAACTTCAAGAAATTCCTTTGCTTCAATAGAAGAAAGAAGGAACCACAAGAAGATAACGAAGAAGAGCCAACATGCTACGGCTGCAAGAAGACTGGACACGTCCGAAAAGACTGTCCATTCGCAAAGAAGGGCAATCGATATGAGAAACCATACAAGAAGGCTTCCTCAAGAAAATATGCCAGCATTTGGCATGAAAGCGAAGCTAGTGACTCCGAGGAAGAAAAAGACTCTCCTCAAGACACCGCCAATGTATGCCTAATGGCAACATCCGATAAGTTAACTAGCGAAACCCTCGATGATTTCACTTTTGATAAACTTGGCGATGCATTCAATGATTTACTCAATGACCACAAGAAAGTCATTAGTAAATATAAACATGCCAAGGAGAAGATCAAAAGTTATGAAGTTGAGATTCAAAAACTCTCTTCTTTGCTTGATAATATTAGAGACACTTCACCCAAGAAAGTCACAAATGAGGTGTCTAAGCTTAAATTAAGCCTACATGATGCCGAAGCACGTATTGAAAAGCAAACACTAGAGATCACAGTGCTCAACACTGAGCTTGCTGAAGAAAAGAATAGACACAAGATCTCTATTACTAAGATTTATGGTTTGAATGGTAAGATTAGTGAACTGTAAGCTGCCTCTAAGAAATTAGAGACTAGATTGGGAAAACAGGTTGCTCAACCTCAAACCCAATCACATGAGACACACACAAAGCACAACACTGCTCAAAATAGTCAAACACGTCATCCACCTGTAGCACACAAATATGCTTACATGTACACCCGCTTCTATGCAGCACATAAACCACATACACGTAGAAATTATTCTCTTAACTTTCATTCTAATGTGACACATAATCACCCTGCTACACATAGATATAATCATCACTATGTTGCATATAAACAAAATTGCCACCACACTGCATATAGATATAATCATCATCCTGCTGCTACATATAGGCATTATCATGCTGCTCCACACCACTCTTATCATGCTACACATAGACATTATCAATATGCTCCTAACATAAATAGGAATGCTACTTGTACCTATTGTGGATTGTATGGACACATCTCACCACAATGTATAGTTAGGAGATTAGTAGACATGAATATATATGCATGGATGCCAAAAACTAACTTTTCAGGACCCTCAAGAACATGGGTACCAAAGGTCAAATCTACTCTTGATGTAGATTAACCTTCCTTCCTCAACTAAAAGTAAATGGATTTTCGATAGTGGATGCTCGCGACATATGACGGGAGACACAAATCTTTTCGCATTACTATCGATGAAGAGAGAAGGGTATGTATCCTTCGGCAATAACCTAAAAAGGTATATCATAGGTAATGGTACTATTGGTCATCCTCTTTCTCCTGTAATAAAGGATGTCTGCCTAGTGATCGAGTTAAAGCATAACCTGCTTAGCATAAATCACCTTGCTGATCATGGATATGATATTAACTTTGGACAAAATAAATGCTTTATTTATGATAGGTCAACGGGAGACATCGCTTTTGAAGGGATAAGAGAGGATAACATTTACATTTTCTATCTATCTAGAGATACTAACAATACAGAAGATGCCTATATGCTCACAAGGATGAGAGATTACTGTGGCACCAGCATCTTGGTTATGCCAATATGGATACTATATCTAGACTATCGACTAAGAAGCTAGTTAGAGGCTTGCCCGACATCACATTCAAAAAGGACACGGTATGTGCCGAATGTGAGTTGAATAAAGCAACAAAGTCCTCATTTCATTCCATAAATACTGTAAGTACTACTAGACCCTTGCAATTACTTCATATGGATTTATTTGGCCCTAGTAGAGTAGCCAGTCTTGGTGGAAAACTCTATGCTTTTGTTATAGTAGATGACTTTTCTCGATTTACTTGGGTTTTCTTTCTTACAAACAAAAGTGATGCCATTTCTGTTTTCAAAATCTTTGCTAAAAAGGTTCAAAACGAAAAAGGCTACATGATTACTCGAATCCGAAGTGATCATGGAGGCGAATTCGAAAATACTGATTTTGAAAAGTTTTGTATGGTTTTAATCATGAGTTTTCTTGTCCAAGAACTCCTCAACAAAATGGTGTTGTGGAGCGAAAGAATAGAACTCTTGGCGATATGGCTAGAGTCACGCTGAATAAATTTTCACTTCCGAAATATTTTTGGGCTGAAGCTGTCAGTACAGCATGCCACATTTTTAAATAGGGTGCTCATTCGTCCTATTACAAAGAAAACACCCTTTGAGCTTTGGTTTGGAAGAACTCTAAATGTTTCTTATTTTAGAGTTTTTGGTTGTCGATGTTTTATCCTTGACACCAAAGACAACTTAGGCAAATTTGATGCCAAAGCTGACGATGGTATATTTCTTGGCTATGCTACCAAGATCAAGGGATATAGAGTGTTCAACAAACGCTCATTAATTATGGAGGAGTCTACCAATATGACTTTTGATGAGGATAACAGTGCAGCAGCTACTCTTGACGATGATGTTGAAGCATCAACTTCTACTCCGATGAATATTACCATTGAAACCAATTCTCTGGAGGGCTTGCCAAAGAAATTTTCTTTCAAGCCGTCACATCCAGAAAACTTGGTCATAGGTGAGGTTTCACGCGGAGTAAGTACTCGATCATCATTAAGAGACTCCATTGCTAGCACTGCCTTCATTTCACAAATTGAGCCTAAAAATGTTTTAGAAGCTTTTAATGATGAGTTTTGGATTTCTGCCATGCAAGAAGAACTCAACTAATTCGAGAGGATCCAAGTTTGGGAACTCGTTCCTAGGCCAGCTAATCATTCAATTATTGGTACAAAATGGGTTTTTCGCAATAAAGTAAATGAAGATGGTTCAGTTACATGCAACAAAGCTCGTCTAGTAGCTCAAGGATACAACCAAGAGGAAGGTATCGACTACGATGAGACGTATGCTCCTGTTGCAAGACTTGAATCCGTTCAGATGCTTTGTGCATTTGCTAACTTTCAAAACTTTAAAATGTTTCAAATGGATGTGAAAAGTGCCTTCTTGAATGGATTTATTAAGGAGGAAGTTTTTGTAAAACAACCCCCTGGTTTTGAAAATCATAAATTTCCCGACCATGTTTTCAAACTCAAGAAAGCGCTATATGGCCTCAAATAAGCCCCTAGAGCTTGGTATGAACGGCTAAGCAATTTCTTGCTTGAAAAAGGTTTTTCAAAAGGGAAAGTTGATATTACACTTTTTATAAAATCTTTCAAAGACACTATTCTCTTAGTGCAAATTTACGTTGATGATATTATATTTGGTTCTACTGATGAAACTCTCTGTCAAGATTTTGCTAAGTATATGCAGACCGAGTTTGAGATGAGCATGATGGGGGAGCTCAATTACTTTCTTGGACTGCAAGTCAAACAAACATCAAATAGAACTTTCATATGTCAGTCAAAGTATACAAAGGACATGCTGAAGAAATTTGAACTTGACAACGTCAAACCAATCGGCACTCCAATGGCTACTACAAACAAACTTGAACCAGATGAAAGCGGCAAACCTGTTGATCAACGTAAGTATCGGGGTATGATAGGCAGTCTACTTTATTTAAGTGCTAGTCGCCCTGATATTGTGTTTAGCGTTTGCCTGTGTGCAAGATATCAAGCAAATCCTAAAAAATCACACATGTCCGTCGTTAAGCGTATCTTTCGATACCTTAAGGGTACGGTTACAGTGGGCCTATGGTATCCCAAATCAACATCATTTGACCTCGGTGGTTACTCTGATGCTGATTTTGCCGGATGCAAGGTCGACCATAAAAGTACAAGAGACACGTGTCATTTATTAGGAAACTCTCTAGTCTCTTGGTTTAGCGAGAAGCAGAATTTTGTCGTACTATCCACAACAGAAGCTGAATATATCGTAGTTGGTCGTTGTTGTGCACAAATTCTGTGGATGAAGCAAACCCTTGAAGACTATAACTTATCTTTCATGCACATTCCTATTTTTTGTGACAACACTAGTGCTATAAATCTTACTAAGAACCCCATACGTCACTCACGCACGAAATACATTGAAATTTGTTACCATTTTTTGCGTGATCACCAAAAGAATGGCACTATTAATTTAGAATTTATTGACACTGATCATCAGTTGGCCGATTTCTTTACAAAAACATTATTCGAGGAGCGATTCAATTTTCTTTGTCGTGAATTAGGAATTTTAGATGAAATGGTTATACATTAAATTGACCTGCGTAATTATCGATTATGTTACGATTCTCTATACTGACTTTGCTATGGGTACACGCCGAAAGGGTCCTTCTGACAACAATGCGTAAAAGCCTAAGCGACACGGTGCACTAGTCTTCGGACTACCGCTAGCTGGGATCCGGCCCCTGCAGCTACCCCATAGCAGCTTCACCATAGTGATTTATGTCATAACTCCTTAGTTATTATATGGTTAATTTTTATTTATAGCCTGCCTCATTTGAAAATTTTTAATCATGCTTTTATATCTTTGACCACTTATTCATAATATTCTCCCTTTCTTGCTTTTAATTTCATGCTTGAAGTTCTGGCCCAAGGGACCAGAACTCGGGCCGAACTCTGCCCCCATACAGAGTTCGGGCCAAGTTCGGCCTCCTTGTTCCAGAACCTCGGGACATTCTCAGCCGTTGATCAAATCTTCATCCAATGGTCCCTGTTTCACCCGACCAGCCGACCAAAGAGACATATATTCAGGATTTTCTCTCTCTCCTCCCTCCATTGTCTTCTTCATACATCTCCACACATATTTCTTTCAAAACCCTAACCCTAAAAGTCTCCGTTCCTTGGGAATTCTCTCTCCAAACTCAAGGAAGTCATTCTTGGAGTTATTCTCCTCCATCTTAGGTCTTTTTTGTTAAGGTATATCTCTTTCTTCCTCTTCAAATCTCAATTTTTTTCATGGCACCTAGGTTGCTTGGTAGGGGTAAAAGACCAAGGAGAAGTATTGGTGAATCCTCTACTAATCCTAACCCAAACCCACAACCTAATCCACCACCACAACCAATTCCTCATCCTCCTCCTCACATGATCCACCCTTGTTTTAATCTACCTCCACCCATCAATGCCGACACATACGATGACCATATTTTTGTATCTTTAGATGCGTCTAACGTATGGTTCGCCGACTTCCGTCATCGTAGTGTCTTTGCGGGACACCCGATTAAGTTTACGGTGTTTTCCGATTTTCTTCCTAACTTTCGTGACTTATGTCTTGATGAACTTGTTGCAACTCGTGAACCGATCTATGTGAATGCCATACAAATATTTTATTGCAACATGACTTATGACCGCGATCGCATCTATTCACGTCTCGCCGGTATAGACATATCTTTTCATGATTTTGAGTTAGCCGACCTTCTTGGTTTGCCCGACCCGAACACTTGGGAATGGCTTAATGATGCCCGGGACTTTGTTTTCCCCGGCGAAACCACGTTAGAAAGTTTCAAGGGGGATCTTTGTTCTCCAAATCCTTCTCCTCGAAAAGTTATGGCTAAACATCTCAATAATCATTTTTATGAACTTCATCGTATTGTATTCTCTTCGGTCTTGCCAAAAGCTGGGTCGACAGGTAAAGTCACTTACTTTGAGATTACTGCTCTTTTCTTCCTCCACTTTTGCGTCCCCTTCAACTTTCCTTGCACGATGATGGATTGGATGATTCGTGCTAGGCCTAAACCAAAATCTTTGGTTTATACCATGTATCTTCCTTTAATTTTTTGTACCTTTCATGTCCCATTGGATCAGTGTCAGTCCTTGCCCCCTCCTGCCTTTCTGACCAAGGCAAGGAGAACTATTGCTGCTGTAGCCTCTTCTGAGTCTGATGATATTGAGGAGCCTGACTCTCCTGCACCCTTTGCGGCTTCCGATTCTCCTGCTCCCGAGTCTACTGCTACACTGGACTCTCTTCAGACCATGCTTCGCGATCGCTTTCGTTTGGAGGACGCGCGCTGGGCTGAGATAGATGATCGCTGGACACAGATGGACTACCGCACCATTTTGCAGATGAGTGCGCTCAGCAACTCCATCCACAACATTCAGTACTCCATGGCCTCCCATCCGACGATGCCGATTCCGATGATGCGTGATCCGTGTAGCGACGGTTATCGCATTGACGATTCTTGGGTTCGTCGCTATCTTGATCCGACTTCTGCATTTGTGGATCCCCGTCGTACCGGTTTTGATGGTATGGGGCCTTCACATGCTCCTTGATGGATATGGCTCTTGTACTGCCACTGATGATTAGGACTATTTTTATTTTGGCACTATGTTTCTTTTTGCTTATGCTTTTATGTTTTTAGACTCTATGGCTCAGTTTGGTCTTCGTACTACTACTTGCATGTTCTATTTCATTATGTGGATGGTAGTTTTATTACTTCTATATTTTTGTCTCCATTTTTGCTGATTGTCAAAAGGGGGAGATGTCGTGCCCCAGAACCAGAATACTGGAGAGCGGGGGACAGACACAGCCAGCTACGTATATTGAAGTGAATCTCACCACACAATACGGTCACGGCTGTCTAGATGCATGAGGGTTTACTACGATCCATCAGTCTCTTAAGGTCAATAACAAGCCTAGTGTCTCAATCTTAAGCAAGCGAGTAGATATAACAAGATGGTAGATCATCAGACATACAAAGTAAGGCGTCCCATACATTACATATTCAGATGATCATGAAGCTAGTCATACAAAATACGAAGACTAGCAAGAGTTTAAGTCATACATGATCAACCCTAGGATTTGTCAATCATGCTACAGCCCGTAGGCAGACAGTAAATAAAGTTGCAAACGAGCTAACACTTGCTCGGCGGCTAAATGCCTCAAAAGAATATTTTTACAAGGGAGTGGGAGAGCAAAATAAAACCTACTCGTTGCCGGGATTCCTTCTAGTGTTCACCATCTGGCAGGAAGGTTGGGAGATCCTCGGTAGCTGCTCCAAAATCTGGCCATACAAAACCAGCTGGGTCAGACCCCAGAAAGAGCAGTGCCACAAAGGAGGCTTCACTTAAGAACTAAAACCAGCATGTCAGCACATAAGGTCATAGGTGAAATAACATAAGACATGAGTTAAAGAAAACATGATGATAAACGATAAGATAACTAAAGGACTATTTCGGTAACCAAGTTACAACCCGTAAACCAAACAAAGACCGGGGTTGTAACCCTTCACCTGAACAGAACTTAGCCTCGAACCAATTATCGATAAAGTAAAGCATAGACAATCATGTCCGGAGATATCCATGCATCGGATCTAGGCAAGACTAGACAAGATAGGACTCCATCCATCATTCACGGCCAAGCAAGGAGTACGGCTTGATACTTAACTAACTAGGGTTATCACAAGCTTAGTTACTAGCAAGATGCAATGAGGTACGCCTATGGCTACAAGCCCTGCAGACTATCCAGGTTATCCAGACGCAAGGTTCAAGCTTAGAGTTATCATGCCTTGTTAGGTGACTTGGATGCAACATATGACAGTGTGCATAGTAATCGTTTCATGTAGTGCCCCACATAACAGTGAGCTGGAAATGTGCCCTACTCGTCGGCAGGCTACAAGTCCATCAAGGAAGGCACCCAGATAACGGGATTGCTTGTAGCCGGAATACCTCTCTATATGCTCTACTTGATCAATCTAGTCATTAACCTAGTCAGATTCGGTATGAATCCCTGACCGTGGTAACCAGGAATACATGTCCTAGACATGATGCGAGACAAGACTGGTTGCTTATACAAGCATATTCAATACAATCACCCACGGTGTCAAGAATTCACTTAGCATGTCAGGTTAGCCGTCGCAACAGCGTATCAAGATTATCATGTCAAGATTACTTGTCAAGGGTGCACCACGGTGGGTCACCATCATGTCATGTTACTTATCAAGATTACTTATCAAGGCAAGAGTGCGTCACAACGGTGTAGGGTGTGAAAAATACTGACACGCTGACATAAGACCAAGTCAGCCAAAGGCCATACGCTCAGTGAATATTTATTATTTATTGGGAGATATGGCATATTCGAGAAGATTGAGGACAGCCACGTGTCTACTTCCCCAGTTATACGACTCCTCATCAAGGTAGCGTATGTACTCCATACGACTCCTCATCAAGGCAACGTATGAGGTCCATACGACTCCTTGTCACCCAAGTCAGCGTATGCAAGACATACGTCTCCAAAAGGCAGCACATGGACTCCATACGACTCCTCTTCAAGGCAGCGTATGTACTCCATACGACTCCTCATCAAGGCAGCGTATGAGGTCCATACGACTCATCTTCAAGGCAGCGTATGAGGTCCATACAACTCCTTGTCACCCAAGTCAGCGTATGCAAGACATACGTCTCCAAAAGGCAGCGTATGGACTCCATACGACTCCTCTTCAAGGCAGCGTATGTACTCCATACGACTCCTCATCAAGGCAGCATATGAGGTCCATATGACTCCTCTTCAAGGCAGCGTATGTACTCCATACGACTCCTCATCAAGGCAGCGTATGTACTCCATACGACTCCTCATCAAGGTAGCGTACGAGTCAGACTGCGCTGTGCTAAAGAGCGTACGCAACTCAGTGGCGCAAGCTAAAAAGCTCGTGCACACTGCTCACTGTCTTCTCCAAATCAGCAAGAACTCCATGGTTTGAACCCAAAGCTTCAAAAGTCCATAACCTGGTCAAAACAAGTCCAAATCCAACTTTTCAAAGGTCAAAATTGGGTAGAATAAAATTCTCTACAACATGGAACCATCAAAACTTGAAAACAAAGAAGTTTGATAGATCAAAACCACCAAAATCCAAAAATAACTAATTTCTAGATCTAAAAAAATTAAAGCCTCAAAATGGAAAATGACAAGTTCTAAGGTGTCTTAGAAACATGAGAAGAAGCTAATGGAATAATAGAAATGGGCTCTCTTGTGAAAGCAAGTTGCACTTGCTTAAGGGGTGTTCTTGGTTGGTGGTGGGTCTAATGGAGAAGGAAGAAGAGTTAATGAGAAAGTGGGGGAGAGAGAAAAGTTAGGTGGGTTATAAAGGGGGATGGTGGTGGGTTTAACATGATGAACCAAAGAATAAACTAAGCCAACCCAAAATAAACCAAGTTAAACCATTACATGCCATGACGAACCTAATCAAGATTAAACTGAAATTAGCTAGCCAGGCAGGAAAATAAAATACATGTCAGGATCCCGTATACGTATACTGGAAATACGTAGAACGAAAAACGGGGGGGACAGGAGAACCATTGATATTTGTCTTTGTACTATGATTTGTGAACCATTGCTAGCACTATGAATTGTGGATACTTGGATATGTATATTTGGATGAGTACCTGTTACAGGAAATATCAGTTTATGGGGGAGTATGGTTGTTCAAGTACGGGGAGCCATAATGTGTCCAGTATGAATATTTGACATACAAATATCATGTTTTGTCAATTATCAAAATGGGGGAGATTGTTGACCCAAACAGGATCACAGTCAACCTAATCTTGAAAATTAATAAAACAATATTTGTCATAGTCCAATGTGACACATCGAGCTCAAATTCAATCTACTCAGCTCAGTGGTTCAAGATCAAAGCTGCTTAAAGATTTATTATTCTGTGTATACTGGAGTTTGTATTTTTATTTGTTTTTGAGTATAGGATGATGTACATTGGGTCATACTGAGCAACTTTGGGCTAGACATAGCTTTAGAGGTTTACTTAGCCCAAAACCCAATCAACCCATTCATCAAATAGCCCACAAAGAATATTCTGTCCATAGGAGACAGAGTTCGGGCCGAACTTTGCCTTCACACAGAGTTCGGGCCGAACTTTGCCTCCATACAGAGTTCGGGCCGAACTCTACCCCATAAATTACAGGGTGCTGATTTTTAGGTCTTGATCACTGCTAGTTGTCGAACGGCCAAAAATTTGAATTCTACATACAGAATTCTGGCCGAATTCTGCCTACCCCGAACCCTATAAATAGGCCTTGGTTTCTCTCATTGGAAACCATCCAATCTTCTCTTCTTCTTCTCTTACATAGCCTATATATTAAAGAGCCTTACCTTCCCATCCACTTAGCATTCAAACTTCCCAACCGTCCAAGTTGCTCGGTACGATCCAGCTAGAAGTTTGAAGAGCAAGAAGTTGTAAGTAACTTAGAAAATTCCAAGTTTCACCAAAGCGATCATTGAAAGAAGTTTGGCGTGCTCTTTTGTGAAAAGGCACGTGGTTGTAACCCTATTTCACAAATAGTAGATTTCAATCCTGAGCTAGAGTTCTCAGGCCTGGACTAGTCCTCTACGAAGAAAACTAGGTTAAAAATCTTGATGTGCTGTGCTTGCTCTCTACTCTTTATTTTCGCATTTCTTTTACTCTGATTATTTAGTTGGTGAAGAGAGTTTAAATTTTTAATTGATCATTTTTGTTATAAACTCTATTCACCCCCTCTAGAGTTGCCTACCTGTACTTCAGAGTAGAGTATACTTTCTTAGCAATGATTTAATCATCTCTGCCAAGAGAAGTAGAGTTTCTACTCAAAAGTGTTCTGACATCAATTGACACAGAGGCGTAATCAGACAGATTTTCCACCGAGTCCAGGACTGGGGAAGAATAGGGAATGGCCATAGGACACTTTTCCTTGTTCTGCACAGGAGCAGTAATGGGTGTACTCTCCACCAAGTTTGGAACTGGAGAGGAATGAGGAATGCCCGTAGGGCGCTTTCCCTTATTTTGTGCAGCAACAGTGGTTGGCGTATCTTCCACCAAGTTTAGAACTGGGGAAGAGTGAGGGATGGCTATATGGCGCTGTCCCTTGCTTTGTGCAGGAACAGTAATTGGTGCGTCTATGGACTTTGGAGTCCAGATGGCACGAGTCTTGCTGTCTTTAGAGACATCATCAGATGTACGTTCGGCAGCAGTGCGCTTGGCACCCCTAGTCCCAATCATTGCTTCGTAGGCTGTTTGGTCGACTTGGACGACCAAAGTCTTCTGTGTCATGCTGCCCGACGTAACACCGCATTGAGTTGTTACTTTCTGTTCAGAGGAGAAAGTCGCCCCCAGCAGAGTCGCCATTTTGTTTGCAAAAATAAAAGTTTTTTGAGAAAACTATGTTACAAACTAAGAAAGAGAGTACAAGAGTACAATTTAATTCTAGAAAGTACAACTATAGGAATCTGATCAGAAGACGATCACTTTATGCCTTGGACGATGCTATGTCGAAGAAGAGAAGCTCTAAAACGTGCTGTAGCAACTTGGTCAGGAGATTATGATTAGTAGTGGTCCTTTGTGAAGTGATTTTGAACTCTATTTATAAAGTTTTGAGATAACTGTCAGATAGTTACACTGATTGGCGCACTGTGCAATTGGTGCGCCATAACCCATTTGTACGAATGGTTGGCTTAACTGCATGGGATGTGTGGCATTCTGTGAGAGAGATGCGCTTGGTCGTGGACAGTATTGTATGCACGTTCTTCAAGATTAGTGGCATGCGTGCCACGTCATCTAACTACTTCTGGAAGATAGTTGATTAATTGGCACCAATTGATGAATGGTGCATGATGTTATTAGACACCATTTGTGAAAAAGCACTAAGCATCTTGAAACTGTTTGATTCCTTCGTGCCAACGATACACGGCACAAAGTAAATGACAAAATGTATTGATGATTCTAACATTTCCTTCTCGAGTGCCACGCGTTCGGTATTCGAGGAGATCTTTTTCATTAGATGTGATGTCAGTCATAATGACAGACGTTTGGCTTCTCAAAGAAGCTGGCCACATGGCCGTTGGGTAGTTCAGAAAATGACTAGGACTAGGAGTCCCTTGTTTAAATTGACCATTGGGTAGTTAAGGTTATTAGATAGGCCATGCAATTTGGATAGCTTGCTAGATCCCTATAGGTACACTATTACTTTTGATATGACAGTGTGATCCAATGTGGATATACTATTCGCTTGGTATGTTAGGCATGCCTAGGATTAAGGCGTTAATTTTGATAAACTGTTCAATTTTTTTATTTAGATATAAATCTTATATCATAAGTTAGAATTGCATGTTTTAAATTCTATTTTGCTGTAAGGAACTGGTTTATAATTTCTGATTCTACTATTCATATACAAATCTCGAGGTAGAATTGGTTCAAAGTTTTTCCCTCAACCATTTGAAATATATATGAGATAAATGTTGGGATGTTCTTATTTTCCTTGTCTTTAGTTATTTCCTCCCCGATCAATATATTACTTTAAGGATTGAGACTTGTAGGCAGATTTTTTACACTTTCTATCATAGCCAATTAGTTTGAACCCCTAGCAACTCCTTGAAGTCCTAGGGATATAGTTGGAGTAGTTTTAACGACTACGATGGCCAGCCAGCAGCGCACTGGCGAGGCACGACCCATAGAGTTAAAATTGTTTCAAGGAATCATAGGTTATGGAATATTACTAAAACTATGTCTTCGTTGACCTCTTTAGACCTTGTGTTAATATAAGGTAGAGTATCTGAGAGCATATCATATCTGAATCGTGGAACCAAGGGTTTACCTAGAATATAGAATTTAGAGTTCCATAACTCATTAGTCGACCAAGGCCTTATGGATAGAAAGATAGTAGGAAGACTGTTTGAGCTAGAACACCAGGTAAGGTTTTGATTCTCTCAAAACTCGAACTACTTGTGCCTCCCTTCCAAAAATCTCACATATTTATATTTTGACTCTCTTGACCAATGCTGCTATTACAGCCTAGTTTTGCAAGCTTGCCCTTTTATCGAGCTTGATTCTAGACATATGTTTATTGGGGACGCCCGCTAACATATTATCTAATCAGAATCATTGTATTATGGTCTGATCAACGATGATGCATTTGGTTCGCTTTTCATTTAACTATCCTACGTGAATTGAGATGTAGATGTCTCTAGGATCTTATCCGCGACTACTTTGACAATTCCTCTTTAATTATACATTCGCCTTTGAATCACGTAATTGTATTCAGTGACATCTCTTGAACTCTTCATTGTTTTTGTCTTTCACTGATTGGAAATACGAAAGCTCATAATTGATAGGTAGATACAGAGTATTCCCCATGGCTATGATAGTTGTATACGCAAGTGTAGCTACCATCGGCCAGCCCTGTGACTGGAACCTTGACTTGAGTTACTCATCCTCCCTTCGACACTAAACCTACTATCTTGATCTTCTAGTCATTGGAGACCGAGAATGATTAGGATCTTCCCTAGATCAAATGCCAATCTAGGAGACTACCTATTCTCAAGAGACCAAATGTTGTAAGCCTCATAAAATTTTGGGATATCTGAAGACTACCGAATGATTAGAATAATTTCCATTAGGATGATAATTAGTGCCCCATGGACTTCCACTTTTCATTTAGATCATTTTGTGCCCCTGGCCGTGTCATTAATATTCGGAGCGCAAGACCAGCTGTTACCTTCCAACAGATTTCACATGCAAGATCTAGACGAGTCCACCTTCATCTAGGTATACCGTGTCCCACTCAAACCCGTCCCCTTGTACTCTATTTTTGTAGTACGACTTTCAGGTCAAAAGGACTAGTTATATCCCTTACCATAATACCGGTATACTTCCCGACTTCCACTAGAGCCTCAAGCTTGACTCAATTCCTTCGACCCAATATATGGTGGTGATCTACTCGAAGCCCACTACGCACATGCCACTAGTGTGCCACTCGATAGAGGCCACTTGTGATGCTTAAACACAAGAGTCACCGAAGGCGCTTTTTGGACTTTAGGAACTTAGCTAACCAACCTGACTGGCAACTAGCTCAACCACTTGGGTTGAAGCCTATTCTAGGTTACCCTAACCTAGTAGACATAGTTTCATTTTAGGATCTTGTTCAGTCCATATAGATTGAGATCCAAGGTTCATCCAACCAACGATTGATGCCCATATAGGAAACTCATTAAGACCCAGTAAAACCCATCCAGGCATACTACCATATTTGGACTATAAAACCAAACTAGTTGGAATAGGTCCCTATACCTATTATGTAGCCTCTACCTCTTAAAATGTGAAGTCATTCGTAACCCTTATTCCATCTACCTGGAAGTCGCGATTCGATCTTGTATTGCATTTAGATCCCTTGCTCGTGTGTTTAAATAACCACGGGAAAGATCACAATCTTGATTTATCAAATTTTGTTCTATTTTGGAACCTTGTTTAGGACTTCAAGAACATAATTTCTGTATTGCATGGATTGCAAGCCCCTCTAAGAAACAAATGATTCTTCGATTTAGCAAGTGACTGGACTAGGGTAGCCCAATCTAGCGAATCAGTCAATGGTTCATAAACATTCTTTCTATCTGTATCATTGGATACGCTCTACCGCTCTGAAATTTCATAAATGCTCTCGATTACTCTTCATTATCTTCATGTCCTTCCTATTTCAGAGCAGTGAATGGTCATGCTTATTAGAATTTATTAATAATTCTTAGCTACTTGTATAAATTACTGCTTGTTAAATTTTGGGTTGCTTGATGGATCGGAGAGGGTTCTAGATGCCATGTGTTTAGATATCTGTTGGTAGGATTGTTGGCAACTAGTTAGAAGATTACAAGATTTTAGTTTGAGGAGTAGTGTGACCAAAAGTTGGTAGAAGTCCTCGAGGTTATGTAGTTACAAAATGGCTAGGAGGAGGTATAAATATTTCTGAGAAATTAAATTTGAGAAGATTGGGGTAATAGTGGATTTATTTTTCTTATTTTTGAATTTTAGGCATGTTTATGAGTTGGAATTTCGAGGACAAAATTATTTTTAAGGTGGGTAGATTTGTAGCTCCCCTTCCCGGAAATTCTGAAATATTTTTATTATTATTATTTATTTTATTTAAATGGTAATTTTTAGTACTGAAACTATTTTACCCAAGTAAGGGTGTGTGGTAAAAATCACCCATTGGGGTAATTTTTATTATTTTATTATTATTAAGGTTATTTTGTGGAGATTTAATAAGCATGTTCATTCCATTTAAGTATTATAATTATTATTGAGTCGATTTATGGTAAATTAAATTTATATATATATGTAGATATAAATGTGCTCTTCTATATATGGATAATAAGGATATTGGTATTTATAATATTGATTTAAAGTATTTTAGGTTTTTGTGAGTTTAAGGATATATATATATATATATATCTATATATATATATATATATATATATATATATATATATATATATATATATATATATATATATATTTTATATATATATATATATATTTTTTTTATATTATATATATATATATATATATATATATATATATATATATATATATATATATATATATATATATATATATATATATATATATATATATATGTATATATATATATATAAAAAAAAAAAAAAAAAAAAAAAAAAAAAAAAAAAAAAAATATATATATATATATATATATATATATGGGGTATATATATTTGGTATAATAGATATATATGTGTATGTATACAAATATAGGTATATACGTGTATATAAATACAGGTATATACGTGTAAATAAATAAAGATATATATGTGTGGATGTATAAATAAATATATATGTGTGCGAATATATAAATATATTATCTATGTGCGTATGTGTATGCATATATAAATATATATTAAATTTTTTTTTATCTATGTGCGTATGTGTATGCATATATAAATATATATTATATATATGTGTGTGTATGTATATATAAATATACATAGATATATGAGTGTATGTGTATATATATAAAATATATTGGGTTGTATACATATAAGTGTATGTGTAAATATATATATATATATATTTGTTGCTAATAATAATATATAAAAAAAAGACTCAAATACTAAACCCCCACAAACCCCAGCCCAGCCCAGGGTCTCACTTCCCAGGCTCGAGCCCAACATCCCCAAAGAGCAAAAGAAGCAGTAGCACCCCAAACCAACCCCGAGCCCGACCACTCGAGCGGCACAAACCCGAGCCCATACACACAGCCGAGAGAGGGAGAGACCCGTATATATATATATATATATATATATATATATATATATATATATATATATATATATATATATATGCGAGTAGTCGAGAGGAGTTCCAACCCCAAACCCTAACACCTGCGCCTCCTTCCCCCACACGCCCGTGGTCGCCGCACAGGCCGCCAGAGCCACGGCCAGCCGGCCACGCAGCCGCGACCGAGCAGCGGCTACGCTCGATAACTGCAGCAGTAGCAGTTCCGAAAGGTCGGGTTCGCGGTGTGATTTCACAACTCTCGCTCCACGATTTCGTGAGCCGATTGAACAGGTATGTTCACAACATGTAGGAATCCAATCACCTTCATTTACTTTAAAATTATACGCCCGAGGTTGCCCGAAAAATCGAGCCCAAGTTCGACGAAAATTTGTCCCAAACAGGACAGAAAAACCAGTCCAACGACCGTAGTTCACGGACAGTTTTCTCCCAACCCATGCACGATTTCGAGATTCTGTTTATAGAGATTCATAGACAAGATATACAAGATGGAAACCCAATTCATAGTTTTATTTTTCATTGGTTAGTTTGTGGTTAATTCAGTTTCAAACTTTTAGAAAAAACTAGTTCAAAATTATAGAAATTCAATAAAACTCTTCGATACGACGTGCGTCCCACCATTCCGGGCGACGTGGTCGCGGACCGAAAGCACCGAAAGGTGCGTAATGGCTTCGTGGTCGTGTGGGCTTTGACGGAATTCAAATTGGTCGCGTGTACGCGACGAATTTGATGCGTATCCGTAGAAATTTATCGTATCGACCTCTGTGCAAACTTCCCAATTACTTGGTGCACGCTCGTCAGATTGAGACAAAACTTACGCCAACAGGACCGTATCATTTTTCTGGTCCTGTATGCCAAGTTTGGTCTAATTCTTAGATAGTTGATCGGATCGCCGTTTTGCGGGCCCTACGATCCAACTCAACGGGCGATTTTGTGCACGGCCCGTCGGAATCCAACTTTGGACATACGTTTGGATTCGTATCAGAAAACCAGACCTGTTGATATATAGTTTGACGACTTTAGAGACCGTTGACTCTGGCACACTTTTCGGTGCAAAGCGGGTCCAACGGCGGACACCGTTTTGACCCAAAATTACTGTTTTGCCCTTGTGTCCAGAATTGGACTTAAGGACAGGCGATTCTAGCTAATTTGACTATTCTGAAAACGTTGCTAATGTTTATTTCAGCATCTGGAGACTTTTTGCATGTGTTGACTTTAGTGACTCATCTGATGTGGTTGTACTATCGGTTTCTCCAGCTAAGGACCTCAGGCAAGTGCACTTTCTGATTGCTTTCGATTCATAGTAGTCTTCTCATTTCATGTTTATACATATATCTTTCTGCTTGTTGACACGCTCGTCACACGGAGTAGTCGGGAGGGAAAATATCTTAGTAGACATGTGGACTACCAAGAAATATTCCCAAAATGTCTATTCTTGCCTGATAGCAGCTGCACACGACACGTGCAATGTGCCGGATTTATCCCCTAGCCGTTCACATATCAAAACAGATATTTCATACCACATAGGTAGATGTCTTTTATTTATTTTTCCTTTTCTTCTCCATCGTGCCATGTCATCTGTACTTTCCAGTTTTCATATCTCATATGTTATTTTCATGTCTTGTTAATTCTATTGTATTTTTTGCATTGCCGTCGGTTTGTGTACTTGTTCCATTCCTGACTGGAAACTATCATTTTTCAGGTTAGCTGTGGCTTCACTTAGCTTGGAAGATTCGGATGTACTTGCAGACAAAAACCTAGAAATAGATAGCAGTTGTATCAATTTCATTAATTGTAAAATCTTGTATTTTCTTTAATTATAAATGTTGTAAATATTGTAACAAATTTAGAAATATGAATGAGCAGCAAATGTTATATTTTGAGCATTTATTTCTTACGGGCTTGACAGCGTTCCACCGCCGACTCTGCGGCGTAGGTTGGCTTAGATACGTCTCGTATCCGAAAAGCGAGTACGGGTCGTGACAGGCCACATGGCCTCCAGCGCCATGTAATATTTGGCGCTATCTGATACAGTGCACAATCTGACCCTGTGCGCCATTTGATAAGTGTTGTCTGGCGCTATCTGTTAATGGCATATTTGCAATGATTGATATATTTTGTGCTTCTATAGTCGCCAACTTTGTTTATCGAAAATTTAGATTATCGGAAAAGAAATGTAAGGTCGTTGATTAGTCGATCAACTGTCAAGACCCGTACCCACTTTTTCGGATACATGACGTGTCCAAGCCAGCCTACGCCACAGAGTCGACGGTAGAACGCTATTACGGTCAAGATGCTCAAAATCACAAAAATATAACATTTAGTGCTCATTCACATTTCTAAATTTATTATGACAGTTACAACATTTATATTTAAAGAAATACAAAGTTCTCACAATTAAGGAAAATGATACAGCTGCAATCTATTTCTAGGTTTCTGTCTGCAAGTACATCCGTATCTCATAAAGCTAAGTGAAGCCACGGCTAACCTGAAAAATATTGGTTTCCAGTCAGGAATGGAACAAGCACACAAACCGACGGCAATACGAAAACACAATAGAATTAACAAGACATGAAAATAACATATGAGAGATGAAAACTAGAAAGTAACTGATGACATGGCAAGTGGTTAAGAAGACAAGGAAAACAAATAAAATACAACTATCTAGGTGATTTGAAATATCATGTTCGACATGTGAACGGCTAAAGGGTAAATACGGCACCCTACACGTGTCGTGTGCAGCTGCTATCAGTCAAGATTAGACATATTGGGATGGGTAAGGGGTAGTTCACACGTCTACTATGATATTTCTCCGCCCAGCTAGTACTCATGGAATCAGGTCGTAAGCATGGTAATCATGAAAAGGACAGTCAAGAATGTATAAAAAATCTATGATACTAATCTCCGTGTGACGAATGTGTCAACCAGCAGCAAGACATATGTATAAACATGAAATAAAAAGACTACTATAAATCAAAAGCAATCAGAAAGTGCACTTGTCTGAGGTCCTTTGCTGGTGAAACCGATAGTACAACCACTTAGATGAGTCACTAAAGTCAACACATGCAAAAAGTCTTCGGATACTGAAATAAACTTTACCAATGTTCTCAAAATAGTCAAATTAGCTAGAATTACCTGTCCTTAAGTCCAATTCTGGACACAGGGGCAAAACGGTAATTTTGGGTCAAAATAATGTCTGCCGTTGGACCCGCTTTGTACCGAAAAGCGTGCCAGAGTCAATGGTCTCTAAAGTCGTCAAACTATATGTCTACGGATTCATTTTGATAATAAAAACCCAACTGTATGTCCAATTTTTGGATTCCGGTGGGCCGTAAAAAAAATCGCCCGTTGAGTCGGACCGTGGGGCCCGCAAAACGACGATCCGATCAACTGTCTCAGAATTGGACCAAACTTGGCTTACAGGATCAAAAAAATGATACGGTCCTGTTGGCGTAAGTTTCGTCTCGATCTGACGAACATGCACAAAGTAATTGGAAAATTTGCACAGAGGTCGATACGGTGTGAATTTCGACGGATACGCATCAAATTTGTCGCGCACACGCGACCAATTTGAATTTCGTCAAAGCCCACACGTCTATGAAGCCATTACGCACCTTTCAATGCTTTAGATTCACGACCACGTCGCCTAGATTGGCGGAACGCACATCGTATCGAAGGTTTTTATTGAGTTTTATAGTTTAAAAAGACCAGTTTTTATCAAACTTTGAAAATAGTTTAACAACAGTATAACCAATGAAAAATAAATCTATAAATGGGGTTGCCATCTCGTACATTTTGTCAACAGACGTGTTCAACTAGATTTCCTAAACTGTCGAGGGATCGACAATTATGCGCCTTCCAAAACAGTCTCATGACAGTTCATTCATGCTCTGTTTTTATGGGTTTTCGACCAACTTTATGTCGATCTCGTGGACTGGTCGTGCAACCTATACAAAATCCAATTACTGGAGTTTCGAGGCGGTCATGTTGTCTTTCCAAACCAATTTACGGGTCATGAATTGATGGAGTACCGAGAGAGGAATCTTACCGCGAAGTTGGTTGCCGTAACTGCACCCCGCTGCTGCTCGCCCGCGCCTGTGCGTGCGCGTGGCCTCCTTGGTCGCCGTCCGGCGGTCCCCCGGTGGTGCTCCGACGTCGAGGTGGCCACCCAGGTGACTGGGGAGGTACGACGTGTGTTAGGGTTAGGATTTAGGCTCCCGATCTCTCTTTCTTTGTCGATATATATATATATATATATATATATATATATATATATATATATATTTGTAACCGGGTTTAGTAATCCCGGGGGGCCGGGTGTGTTCGGTTTAATCATCTCACGAGATATAACTTACTATATAAATTCATATATATAAATTCATATATATATATATATATATATATATATATATATATATATATATATATATATATATATATATATATATTATATATATATTATATATATATATATATATATATATATATATATATATATATATATATATATATATTAATCTAATTATTTTAAAATAAGGCACCAAGTTTTGTAGGGAAGTTACCATGCATGAAATGAATAATTAAATTATACTAGAATTTTTATATATACACTAATGTAACAAATATTTATTAAATACTCTAAGTATAATCTATTATTGCAACATGCGTATTTATCTTCTATTAAAATATTATATATACAAACTTATTGGTGTATATAAATATAACCGAATATTGGCATAGTAAGAATACACAAATATATATATATATATATATATATATATATATATATATATATATATATATATATATATATATATAGTATAAAATCCTAGAGATCTAGAAATACATCACAAGAAGAATATTCATCCATTTTCTAAGTAAAATATCATTTAACTAGAAATAACATATTTAAGGTATTTAAGCAGTATAACAATAATATACTTTCTAGACCAAAACGTAAATACCAATATAATAATAGTCAAAAAGTACATCTATATGAACGTCTCTGGACTCACTACTCGACTACATGAGCTTGGATTTGGTTCGGGTCCAGTCCGAGCTAAATTGGTACAACCCGATCTCCTACAAGTCAATAATCATTAATAATTAAATAATTAGATTATTTATAGGGTCATTTTACAACTTAGCCTGGTTTTCCTAGTTAGAACAATCATATGGCTCGGCTTTCATCTACTATGTCTAAACACTAGTCAAAGCACGCCACTACACTATCCGTGCCATGATTTCTAGTCACCTTGCAGTCAAATTCTTAACCCTAACTAAAATTATCTACCGTAATAATTAACTAATTAATTATTTATAAAGTCTAAAAAATCACCATTTAAATAGATAGATAATAATAAAAAATATTTCAAAATTTTCGGGAAAGGGAGCTACAATTCTACCCACCTTAAAAATAATTTCGTCCTCGAAATTCTAATCCATAACTATTCCTAAAATTCAAAAGAAAGTCTACCTTAACCTTAATCTCCTTAAATTTTAATTCCTCGAAATAGTTTATATACTCCTCCTAGCCATTTGTAACTGCATAACCTCTAGGACTTCCACCCACCTTTGGTCATACTACTCCCTCGAACTAAAATTTTATAATCTTCTAACTAGTTGCTATCAATCCTAGCAACAGATATCTACTGCATATGGCATCTATAACCCTCTCCTACCTAACAAAGAATCCAAAATTTAACACGCAATAATTTACACAAGTAGCTAAGAAATATTGATAAACTATAGTAAGTATTGCTATTCGTCGCTCCGAAATAGGAAGGACAGAAAAATAAGGAAGAATAATCAAGAGCAAATATGAAGTTTCAAGAGCGGTAGAGAGTATCCAATGATACAGATTAGAAAGAGAGTTTATGAACCATTGACTTATTTGCTAGATTGGGCCACTCTAGTCCAGTCACTAGCTAAATCGAAGAACCCTTCGCTCCTTAGAGGGGCTTGCAATCTATGTAATACAGAAATTCCGTTCTCAAAATTAATCTAAACAAGGTTCCAAAACAGAACGAAATTTGAGAAGTCAAGATTGTGATCTTTTCCATGGTTATTTAAACACACGAGCAAGTGATATAAATGCAATACAAGATCGTATCGCGACTTCCAGGTAGATGGAATAAGGGTTACGAATGACTTCACATTCTAAGAGATGGGGACTACATGATAGGTACAGGGACCTATTTCAAATAGTTCGGTTTTATAGTCCGAATATGGTGGTATGTATGGATGGGTTTTACTGGTCTTAATAGGTTCCCTGATTGGACATCAATCGTTGGTTGGATGAACGTTGGATTTCAATCTATATTGACTGAACAAGATTCCAAGGTAAAACTATTTCTACTAGGTTAGGATAACCTAAAATAGGTTTCAACCCGAGTGGTTGAGCTAGTTGCCAGTCAGGTTGATTAGCTAGGTTCCTAAAGCCTAAAAATGCGCCTTCAGTGACTTTTGTGTTTAAGTAGCACATGAGGCCTCAATTGGGTGGCATACTAGTGACATGTAAGTAGTGGACTTCGAGTAGATCACAACCATATATTGGGTCGAATGAATTGAGTCGAGGTTGAGGCTCTAATGGAAGTTGAAAAGTATACCGGTACTATGGTAAGGGTTATAGCTAGTCCTTTTAACCTGAAAGTCGTAGCACAAAATAGAGTACGAGGGGACGGGTTTGTGTCACGACCCGCACCCACCGTGAGGGTACGAGAACGTAACAACGCCCAGCCTACGCCGCAGTGTCGGCGGTAGAACGCTGTTCTAGGTCATGAACTATAACTACATAACATAAAATATACTCTCCAGAAGGAGGCCAACACCGAGGTACAACTCAATCACAATCTAAGGTAGAATGTAGCACGATGGAAATAGATAAGAAATCCTCAACTGAGGTACAGCAGAAATGGAATACAAGTCTCATCATCTCTAAAATATACAACTCTGAAAATAAAGACAACAGCTAAGCATGAAAAGAAGGAACAGTCTAAGCTATCTACACTATACAAGGTATCATCCTGAGCAGCTGTCTGAACCTCCCCAGGGGTCCAGATCGCGAGTGTCAACTAGGCAAACTCCAAGTAAGGGTGCAGGGTTCCTCATCATCCTCTGTAAAATTTTTAACAGGTCTAGTCAGGACGGGAGTGAGCACAAAACATCTCACGCAGTTCATATCATGTTAGAAAATATAAAGCATGCAATAGAGTAAGGTACATGAAACGCTGAAAGAAAGAAGTGTATGAAAAACAGTAGAGATTTGATAACTGGAAATATCTAAATATGATAAGTAAGAACTGTAAGCCTACTGTGATTTAGAGTACAATATGGTTATGTAAACGGTCTAGGAAAATGCAATGGTAACTCCATTGTACGTGGGTGTACAATAGACATATACAATAGTTATACAATCTTGTACAATATGATTTGATTACATAACCAATTCTACTCCCCCTCCCCAATCAATACACAAGGATCCACTCCAGTTACGTTATCTTGCACAATAGTGTACAATATTATACAATGGATGTACAATATTATACAATAGGTGTACAATGTTATACAATAGTTGTACAATGTTATACAATAGTGTACAATGGTCTATCCCTGGAACTCATGTGATAATGAAAGTACAATATGCACAATGAGTGTACAAGGATATAGGTATTCAGTAAATACAATATGGAAGTAAAATGCACATCACAATATGTATCTAGTGAATACAAGGGGATAACATCCCAAAAGAAGATCCTTATAGTACCAATCCGTGATAACAATCGTGTCAGCATCAAGTATAGTAATCTAGAGCAAGAATGTAAATCCAGGCAAGTATGAAACGGTCAGAGAATGTACTCGCCTCGTATCTGAATGTCTGAAGTAAATGTACTGCCTGAGGAGAGATGTTTGTCTCCTAATCAGAGCAACACAAGTTACAACATGTCTAAAATAAGGAAATAGACTGCTACAATGCATCTACATACTGTCTAGGTCAAACTAGGCTAAAGTCAACACTTGGTCAACTCTAATCAACTATCTAGTCAAAGCTAGGTCAACTGGGTCAACATAGACTCAATGAAGTCTCACTAGGCCTAACCAGTCTACCCTAGCTAGTACACACCATACAAATCCAAGGCTATACAAGCCAACACAAGTCACATATCAAGATACATCACATTCATGCATATTCAACATTATATATATATATATATATATATATATATATATATATATATATATATATATATATATAAGAGAAAAGAACTAACATATAAAGCTATGTGTGTGTGTGTGAACATGGAGGTGTACATAAAAAGAGAAATCAACACTAGTTATGAGTTTACACTACACATGGCACAAAGCTAACCCATCTACATTACACATGTATTATACTTAACATGCATGGCTACAAGTATACATCTATATACATTAGAGTAGAGACTATTTAAGTTATAACTAACATGCATCTATACTTTACATAAATCTATATATATTATAGCAATCATTTAGAGAAATGTTACATGGCATGGTGGTTGATATAGAGGGGGGTGTCCTTGTGCAGAGGGTGAAGTTCATTCTCAGTTTAGTTCCACATTTATATATAAACTAAAGTGAGCTATCCCATAAACTGGTGTAACTAACCACATAAAATGAACCATGTTATCTGAAATCTGCCATTAAGCCAACATCCCATATGCATACAGCTCATGTATTGTCTAATACTGAAATTAACTAACATTTCGAATTAAGGGGTTGAAGGTTAACATTACATTCATAGACATTCCACTATATTGATAACTAAAATTGGCTTGGCAATAGAAAAAAGAAGGTATATATGCTTACATGGACAGTTCAGTGTTCGAACAACCTAAAATGAACTAACATTCAATCTAAATATCAGCTATGCATTGGTTCTATGTCTACATATGAAATCTGATATTGCATTTACAATATTTATACATTATGCATTCATATCTATCATTACATATATACCTTGTATTTATATCTAGCATTCATTATATACTTTCATGTATGCATTGTATATCATTCTTTCATTCATGCATTTATGCATTGCTTACATATATTACATTAATTGCATTCCTACATGCTTGCATTCATCCATATATATACGTTAATGTAAATAGGATATATATCATATATATATCATTTCATTCATCTAACATATCATGCATTACATACTCTATATTCATTTAATATCCATACTACATAGGCTCATAGGTTACACAAAATGCATATATCGTATAGTCACTCTTTTACTTAAAACCAATACTATACCAATTGGGCATTCACTAAATTCTAGGATTAAAGTATATTGTAGTACTTCATGCTAGCTTTCCGAAACTTCAAACGGATCGCATTTTCATGTCCGGAAGCTCCCGGAATCGCGAAAATACTGAAACGCGTTCGTCTTTCGTACAGCTGATACTCAAATAATTCTACACAAAGTTACAGAAAGAATTTGGCTTATTAATATATATATTTGGAAAGCTAACTTCGATACGGTTCTTTAGAAAAAATGGAAGATAAATCGGAGTTTTAAGCTAAAAGTTATGACATTTCTAAGTTACTATTGCTACTAAAAACGTGGATAAAAATTATGACGAATTTGGGTAGTTTGAGACAAAAGAACACAAGTATATAACATAATATATCAAGAAGTCACTCTCTACACTAATATATATATATGAGACACTATAGAACACATCTCCAATACAAAAATATGAGATTAAACATGTAATAATTTATTCATACATAATAACAACACATAGTGTGTCCAAATTTGGGGGTTTTTTCCACATGGACACAACCACAACACAAAGGACACTCCTATGACCTCCAAATGGACACGAAATGGACACAAATGGAGATACAACCATGGGGGTCATTCCTATGGGTTCAAAATAGACCTATATGCATGAGGAAATGAAAAGGAGAAGGGATTTATACCTCCCGGTAGATCGAATCGAAGAAAAGCCATTCCGGAACGACACCGACACGTAGAGATTCCAAAAGGACACGAACGAGCTCCGAATCCTCCCAAACTTGGGTAGCTTCCTCCTTGGCTAGAATGGAGAAGGAAAGAAGAAGATTTGGTGGCGAAATGGAAGAATTTGGTGGAGAAATTGCTAGGGATTGCTCTCTAGGAATTTGGGGAAGAACAAGAGAGAGAGTGTGGATGAGAATAATGAAATGAACTTGAGCCTATCCTCTCCCAAAGTGGCTGGCCATATGGGGCTATTTGTCCTATTATGGTAAGGTCCAAAATGCCCCTACTAACCTATTCTATTAGTATTAGGAAAGGGCTAATTGGTTGGGGCTAAATTAGTCATTCTAAAGTATCTAATCACACTAACCTTATCCATAATAATTAGTCTAACCTCTAACTAAAATATTTCTATCATGTGGGCCATGGCTAACTAATGTGTGGGTCCACTAAAGTCAATATTACCCCCGGGTCCCCGTTTCAAGTCGGATTGAGCTGAAATTCGAACCCGACTCAAATAACCCCAAAACAATATCATAAATAATAAAATAAATTTCAACCCCAAAATAATATCATAAATAATAAAGTAAATTTTAAAAATATTCAAAAATATAAAATGATAAAAATATCCATGTTTCTGAAAATTGGGGATGACAAATATTTCGAAATTAAAACCAAACAATAGTAAAATGTCAAAATCACAAGTCATAATTTTAAATAGTTTTAAAATAATTAAAAATCACCAAAAATCATAATATAAAATAGTTATCAATAAATAATAATTATAATTACAAAATTTTAAAATTACCCTCATCTGGAAAACTGGGTGTTACAATCCTACCCACCTTATAAAAATTTCGTCCTCGAAATTAAGATGATCGTACCCCCTTCTAGGTCAAACATAGTCAAGGGTCAATCACTAGTCAATTTCTCAACATCCAAGTACTTGGTCATCAACTGGTCAACTTCTTAGGGTTTTACCTATGCTAGCTATTTAGGTGTTGGCAACTAGAATTTAGCAAAAGAGAAACTCTATAATAGACTAACTCTTAACTTCCCAATCCTATCAAGTCACCTACAACTAAATACCAACAAGCTAAGCACATGAATACCAAATACCATATATATATATATATATATATATATATATATATATATATATATATATATATATATATATATATATATGCTCAAGAACAACAACCCATCACATATATCCTAAGTATATCATCTATATATATATACATGACTGATCAACCAAGGGTTAAGGCAGACTAAACTTATAAGGGTCTGAAACAATGCTTAGAACTAGGCTAAGGATGAATGGTCTGAATCAAGGGGATATGGTATCTAGTAAAGGGTCTGCACATTGCCTATATAGGTGATCAACATAAAGGAACTCAACACGAAGAGAACTTAAATAAAATGGAAAACTGAACCAAGTATAGGCTAAACAACATGTTTATAACCTTATACAACAATGGCCTATAGATACCAACTAACCTATATCCCATATGTCAATATCATCTGCAATCTATCTATACAAATAGACCTCTCGGTCTTAGGTGAAACTACAACTATACTCAAAGGCAGGTTCTGGTCATGGGTGCCTCACTGGAAAAGGTAGGGGAAAGTAGTAATAATCATCAAGGCTGTAAGGCATACGAACACCCTATGTGTAACTGGTTGGTATTATAGATAACAGGAGAATTATCTGCAATGGGTTGCTGTTCTAACACCAATGCTAACTATCACCTCTAGGGTACAGATACTCTACAAGTCATCATACCATTATACTATGAAGGAACTACCTATGAATAAGCTCTACAAAACTAAATATTCCTACTCCTAAGTCATTTATAACAATCAAAAGGGTATGATATTTAAACCTTCTCAAGATATAATCTGTTAATCATATGCGTCTGTCCAAAATCATATTGTCCAGAGTCTTCATCATGCTAGTGAGCAAGGCTACGATAATCACAGAGTCCTTAACTAAGGAACGTACCTTTAGGTTCATGGTATTTAAAATTTTTGCACTGCCGCATGCGACGGCGAAAACCTTAAATTCCCATACCCGAGAATACATCAAAAATCTGACTACATGTCCTCACTATGCCAACTAATACGACTATCGAGGATTCTAGATTCCATGATTTAGGCGACCTAGCCCATATGATTTTCTCAGAAGAAAAAACAAACACAACAAAAGAGTAACATGACAAAATTAATCAATCAACAAGGAACAGATGGAATCGGATTTCAAGGTAATTATAAAAGACAATTGCGGGAATGGAATTGAGAAGAACGGAACTTACAGCAACATCTCCAATGGTCTGCGCATCCTTGACTGTCCTGACGATAGCTCGCCCTGCTAGTTTTTTCTGGTCTGCTGCTGATGCTGCATGAATCACCGATGCTGAGAGAAATCAGAAATGACAGGAGAAAATTTCTGTACAGATAGAGGTGTACCTCCAATGTAGCAGAAATGCCAACATGAGTCGGCACAACAGAAGCTGCGGTCTCGAGGCCCTGATGAACAGGACGAGAGGTGGCCAGCCTCTCGATAGTATCCCTCGAACCGAAGCGATGAGATCGTGTCTTCATAACCATCATGAAAACTGATCAAACAAGAAGCAATTTCTGAGAATGAAGCAAAAAATTCAAAGGAGGACAGTTTATATTCAAGGGAAGTCAATAAGCAACAATTTTTGACAAAAAAGAATCTGATTAAGAGTTTTTCCTAATATGATTGAGTTCCTCCAAAATATCCTAATCATACTGCAGGCTGTAGTGATACTCTAGTTCGAATACCACTACATAAACTCGACCTGCATGGGCCACCACTAAAAATGTATCACGACCCGCACCCACCGTGAGGGTACGAGAACGTAACAACGCCCAGCCTACGTCGCAGTATCGGCGGTAGAACGCTGTTCTAGGTCATGAACTATAACTACATAACATGAAATATACTCTTCAAAAGGAGGCCAACATCGAGGTACAACTCAATCACAATCTAAGGTAGAATGTCGCAAGATGGAAATAGATAAGAAATCCTCAACTGAGGTACAGCAGAAATGGAATACAAGTCTCATCATCTCTAAAATATACAACTCTGAAAATAAAGACAACAGCTAAGCATGAAAAGAAGGAACAGTCTAAGCTATCTAAACTATACAAGGTATCATCCTGAGCAACTGCCTGAACCTCCCCAGGGGTCCAGGTCACGAGTGTCAACTAGGCAAACTCCAAGTAAGGGTGCAGGGTTCCTCATCATCCTCTGTAAAATTTTCAACAGGTCCAGTCAGGACGGGAGCGAGCACAAAATATCTCACGCAGTTCATAACATGTTAGGAAATATAAAGCATGCAATAGAGTAAGGTACATGAAACGCTGAAAGAAAGAAGTGTATAAAAAATAGTAGAGATTTGATAACAGGAAATATCTAAATATGATAAGTAAGAACTGTAAACCTACTGTTATTTAGAGTACAATATGGTTATATAAACGGTCTAGAAAAATGTAATGGTAACTCCATTGTATGTGGGTGTACAATAGACATATACAATAGTTATACAATCTTGTACAATAGGATTTGATTACATAACCAATTCTACTCTCCCTCCCCAATCAATACACAAGGATCCACTCCAGTTATGTTATCTTGCACAATAGTGTGCAATGTTATACAATAGATGTACAATATTATACAATAGGTGTACAATGTTATACAATAGTTGTACAATATTATACAATAGTGTACAATGGTCTATCCTGGAACTCATGTGATAATGAGAGTACAATATGCACAATGAGTGTACAAGGATATAGGTATTCAGTAAATACAATATGGAAGTGAAACGCACATCACAATATGTATCTAGTGAATACAAGAGGATAACATCCCAAAAGAAGATCCTTATAGTACCAATCCGTGATAACAATCGTGTCAGCATCAAGTACAATAATCTAGAGCAAGAATGTAAATCCAGGCAAGTATGAAACGGTCAGAGAATGTACTCGCCTCGTATCTGAATGTCTGAAGTAAATGAACTGCCTGAGGAGAGATATTTGTCTCCTAATCAGAGCAACACAAGTTACAACATGTCTAAAATAAGAAAATAGACTACTACAATGCATCCACATGCTGTCTAGGTCAAACTAGGCTAAAGTCAACACTTGGTCAACTCTAGTCAACTATCTAGTCAAAGCTAGGTCAACTGGGTCAATATAGACTCAATGAAGTCTCACTAGGCCTAACCAGTCTACCCTAGCTAGTACACACCATACAAATCCAGGGCTATATAAGCCAACACAAGTCACATATCAAGATACATCACATTCATGCATATTCAACATTATATATATATATATATATATATATATATATATATATATATATAAGAGAAAAAAATATATATATATATAAGAGAAAAGAACTAACATATAAAGCTATGTGTGTGTGTGTGAACATGGAGATGTACATAAAAAGAGAAATCAACACTAGTTATGAGTTTACACTACACATGGCACAAAGCTAACCCATCTACATTATACATGTATTATACTTAACATGCATGGCTACAAGTATACATCTATATACATTAGAGTAGAGACTATTTAAGGTATAACTAACATGCATCTATACTTTACATAAATCTATATATATTATAGCAATCATTTAGAGAAGGGTTACATGGCATGGTGGTTGATATAGAGTGGGGTGTCCTTGTGCAGAGGGTGAAGTTCATTCTCAGTTTAGTTCTACATTTACATATAAACTAAAGTGAGCTATCCTATTAACTGGTGTAACTAACCACATAAAATGAACCATGTTATCTGAAATCTGTCATTAAGCCAACATCGTATATGCATACAGCTCATGCATTGTCTAATACTGAAATTAACTAACATTTCGAATTAAGGGGTTGATGGTTAACATTACATTCATAGACATTCCAGTATATTAAAAACTAAAATTGGCTTGGCAATAGGAAAAGGAAGGTATATATGCTTACATGGACAGTTCAGTGTTCGAACAACCTAAAATGAACTAACATTCAATCTAAATATCAGCTATGCATTGGTTCTATGTCTACATATGTAATCTGATATTGTATTTACAATATTTATACATTATGCATTCATATCTATCATTACATATATATCTTGCAATTATATCTAGCATTCATTATATACTTTCATGCATGCATTGTATATCATTCTTTCATTCATGCATTTATGCATTGCTTACATATATTACATTAATTACATTCCTACATGCTTGCATTCAACCATATATATATATATTAATGTAAATAGGATATATATAATATATATATATCATTTCATTCATCTAACATATCATGCATTACATACTCTATATTCATTTAATATCCATACTACATAGGCTCATAGGTTACACAAAATGCATATATCGTATAGTCACTCTTTTACTTAAAATCAATACTGTACCAATTGGGCATTCAATAAATTCTAGGATTAAAGTATAGTGTAGTACTTCATGCTAGCTTTCTGAAACTTCAAACGGATCGCATTTTCGTGTCCGAAAGCTCCCGAAATCGCGAAAATACTGAAACGCGTTCGTCTTTCGTACAACTGATACTCAAATACTTCTACAGAACGTTATAGAAAGAATTTGGCTTATTAAAATATATATTTGGAAAGATAACTTCGATACGGTTCTTTTAAAAAAAACGGGAGATAAATCGGAGTTTTAAGCTAAAAGTTATGACATTTCTAAGTTGCTATTGCTACTAAAAACGTGGATAAAAATTATGACGAATTTGGGTAGTTTGAGACAAAAGAACACAAGTATATAACATAATATATCAAGAACTCACTCTCTATACTAATATATATATATGAGACACTATAGAATACATCTCCAATACAAAAATATGAGATTAAACATGTAATAATTCATTCATACATAACAACAACACATATTGTGTCCAAATTTGGGGTTTTCCCACATGGACACAACCACAACACAAAGGACACTCCTATGACCTCTAAATGGACACAAAATGAACACAAATGGAGATACAACAATGGGGGTCATTTCTATGGGTTCAAAATAGACCTATATGCATGAGGAAATGAAAAGGAGAAGAGATTTATACCTCCCGGTAGATCGAATCGAAGAAAAGCCTTCCCGGAGCGACACCGACACGTAGAGATTCCAAAAGGACACGAACGAGCTCTGAATCCTCCCAAACTTGGGTAGCTTCCTCCTTGGCTAGAATGGAGAAGGAAAGAAGAAGATTTGATAGCAAAATAGAAGGATTTGGTGGAGAAATTGCTAGGGATTGCTCTCTAGGAATTTGGGGAAGAACAAGAGAGAGAGTGTGGATGAAAATAATGAAATGAACTTGAGCCTATCCTCTCCCAAAGTGGCTGGCCATATGGGGCTATTTGTCCTATTATGGTAAGGTCCAAAATGCCCCCACTAACCTATTCTATTAGTATTAGGAAAGGGCTAATTGGTTGGGGCTAAATTAGTCATTCTAAAGTCTCTAATCACACTAACCTTATCCATAATAATTAGTCTAACCTCTAACTAAAATATTTCTATCATGTGGGCCATGGCTAACTAATGTGTGGGTCCACTAAAGTCAACACTACCTCCGGGTCCCCGTTTTAAGTCGGATTGAGCTGAAATTCGAACCCGACTCAAATAACCCCAAAACAATATCATAAATAATAAAATAAATTTCAACCCCAAAATAATATCATAAATAATAAAATAAATTTTAAAAATATTCAAAAATATAAAATGACAAAAATACCCATGTTTCTGAAAACTGGAGATAACAAATTCTTCGAAATTAAAACCAAACAATAGTAAAATGTCAAAATCACAAGTCATAATTTTAAATAGTTTTAAAATGATTAAAAATCACCAAAAATTATAATATAAAATAATTATCAATAAATAATAATTATAATTACAAAATTTTAAAATTACCCTCATCTGGAAAACTGGGTGTTACAGTTTGAGTGGGACATAATATACCTAGATGAAGGTGGACTCGTCTAGATCTTGCATATAAAAGTTGTCCAATGACCATGCAAGACTCAACTAGATCTATCCAGTCATTCCTTATTCATGACCATGTTTTTCCTCTTTCTATCGAGACTACCAAGCCGCGGGACCGATCTCGTGTGTTTTCTTTCAAGACATAGTGAGACTCCCAAGTAGCGGGACTGATCTCGTATGCGGGACTTATCATGACTAAACGAGACTCCCAAGTAGCGGGACCGATCTCGTGTGCGGGACTTATCAAGACTTAGTGATACTCCCAAGTAGCGGGACCGATCTCGTGTGCAGAACTTATCAAGACTTAGCGAGACTCCCAAGTAGCGGGAGCGATCTCGGCGACAACCAGTCACGGGGACTTCCTTTGGCCGTGGCATGCTTTTCGCTAAATCCACCATAGCTCGTGCCTTAGACAGACCTGGTTCTATAGGCGACGCTAACGCTCAAGTCATATACCTTATACAATGAGCCTTGTTCTCGAGGGACTATGCGACTTGACAATCGCAGATAGAACGGGACGGTGCTAGAAATGGCTTCGATAGCCCAGCACAACTCTTGTCTACCTTATTTAGGCAACGACTCGACGAGCAAAGGCTACGCCGAGCTACGCATCGCGAGAACGGGCTGTGCACGCGTTCGACTTGAACGCCGAAGTTCTCGGGTGCCTAGACTTAAGCCAACAGCTGTGAAAGACGACTTAACTCGCGAGACGTATGAAGGCTATGCCATGCCTTGGACGACGGGACCGTGCATGCTTTATCAAGCATTCATGCGGGCGACGCCTATGACTTAGGCCAATTAGAGTGTCGGGGCAACTTAGCTACTTAAGCTAACTTCCTTCTCCCAAGCCACAGGAACGAAGGATCGAGTGTCATTTGAAAGCACGCTGAGCCGACTTCTAAGCAGACCGTAGGACCATTTTCATGTTCTAAGAAATTCCGACGGGTCGGGATTATTCCCTTAGCTATGTGGATGCATCTCTTTTATTAACAAGCTTAACTTGTGCAAGTTGAAAACATGCGAGTTATTAAGTGAAGGCTAAGATGAGGCGAGTTCACCGAAACTATCCCACCTGTGCGAGGAGTCGCCTCGGCCGAGCGAGCCGTTGAGTAGCCGTTGTAAGGCTAAGTCCGAACGCCGTCGGCGTTTCAATTTCTCCGATTGACTTTGTGGGACAGGGCACTAAAACATACACCACTCAGAATAAGTCTCGTCCTCGAGACTTTCCTGAAGGCAAGCTATCCTACCATTTCTATGGCCGAGACTTAATCGAGCCTAGACACAGAACTATAATAGTCATGTGGGTATGCCAGAATTTATCGTACACATTCCGCCTACGCGTTGCTTCAATTTTGAGCCATGCTCGTACTAGTATCAATCCTTTCCTTTAACACGATTCCAAATCCTCGACATCTTACATTTCTTAAGTCTCATTTGAATTTCAACGTATCACTTGGTTGGATCGTGCACGCATTCCAGGCGTCCCCAAAATATATGCATTCGGCCAAGCCGCATGATAGAGAATTCGTCATTCTCAATCGAGTCGTATCGTGCACATACTCAAGCGTCCCTGAAATATATACATGTCAGCCGAATCTCGTGAGGGGTATTCCTATATTCGTGATTCACACTATCCATGTAGTAACCCTAGAGGGGGGTGAATAGGGTCAAGCTAGCTAATCAAGCACTTAGCACAAGCTAACGGACAATTTAAAAATATAAGTGCAAGAGAAGAAGCAATAACAATACCGACACACGATATATCCTGGTATCCTCCCAAGAGGCACTCCAGTCCCGGAACTCTCTCCGGCTTTAATCTACTATTTGAGTAAATAGTTACACACGAGTTTGGATCCGAAGAACTCGCCAACTTCTAACACGAGAGCTTTAATCCGAAGGCCTCTCCGACTTCAACCGAGAGTTTGGATACGAAGACTCCCCAACTTCAACCGAGAGTTTGGATACGAAAACTCTCCAACTTCAACCGAGAGTTTGGATACGAAGACTCTCCAACTTCAACCTTTCACAATAGGTTTTGATCTCCTTATACAATAAGATGAAGATCTCACTTTTTAACTCAATAACTATAACACAATTTGTGGATGGCAAATGAAAGATTTGTAGAGTTGTTTGTGGATAGGCTTTGGTGGTTTAGAAATTTCTAGGCTCAAAGCATCAACCTTGAATGAAGGGGTTCAAGGCTATTTATAACCAAAGCATTAAAAAGAGCCAAAGGCAACTTTTCAGTCAGCGACAGGCATACCGCCGGTATGAGTTGGCATACCGTCGGTATACCGGTCTAGGATTGCAACGGCTTGAAATATAGCCGTTGGGATCATTAAATGCTAAAAATCCGACCGTTGGACTTTCAACGTTACGGAATCGGTATACCGTCGGTATGATCCGGTATACCGTCGGTATGCCGATTTTGTGGACAGAAACTTTCTATGAACAAAATCGGTATACCGTCGGTATAGACCGGTATACCGTCGGTATGCCGGTTTACATCCGAAAATGATCCCGGGCTAGTTTCTACCCTAGCTTTCGATTTTGCCATCCATTTCTTGTGTTTACAATTATTCCTAAGACTCATTACAGACTCCAGATATACTTAGGCAGGTACAGGCTTCTTCAGAGTCTTGAAATGATGATGGCATGGCTTGGCTTCTTCCTTTGATAGGTGCTGACTTTTTCCCTTGGCGGCGGCTGTCCAAAGATATCCAGTTTGTGAAAACTGAATAACTTTCGGAGGCTTCGCCCCTGAACCCCCGACGAGGGGCGCTGCCCCCTCGACCCCCGTCCGCTGACCGGGCAGCGGAACCCTCGAGTGCGTGGCTCCGGAGATGTCGTCGGGTGGTTCAGAGAAATCTTGTGGGATCCGTCGTCTTTGGCCCACCATGACTTTTTTATTGCATTGCATATGTCCACATTGATCTTGCTAATTGCTTTTCTGCAAATACAAGTTAGACGAACAAAGCAATATACATGTAGCAAGAATGATAAGATAAAAGCACATTAGGACTATGCGAAGTTTAAGTATCAATGCTATAGTGATAGCATAAATATTAGTGATATCATAATGTTAAACTTAATTGAATAACCATAATCAAAACATAGTTCTGATTTTGGTAGCTCAATTAAATTTAACATATATATAATAAAACTCATATCACTAATATGTAACACAATAAGCACATATCACCAAAGGTATAAGTATAAGTAGAAATGCTATAGTGATAGTATGAATAAAAGTGATAATGAAATGCTAAACTTAATAGATTAACCATATTCAAAAACATGATACAATCATTGGGCAAACAATATCCCCTTTTTTGATTATGGCAAATCGGATAAGTTTAGTATGAACACAATAGATGCATGTATCACTAATATATAAAAGATATAAGCAATATCACTAAACGTATACTACGTAGATTACTTATAAATACATACTTAAACTTACTTCTCCCCCTTTGACATGATCAAAAATAGGCTCCCCCGTACTAAGAGATAAAATGAAATCAATCTTAAGCATAGAAATCAGATCATGGGGAAGTCATAGACAATCATGATCAAAATATACTAATGAAAAACAATGGGAGAAGGGTGTAATGACAAGTTTATAAAGCTACATTGCCAATGTAGAACATCAAATTTAAAAAAAGCATGTCAAAACACAATATAGTTGGTAAAACAAATAAAATTGATAAACATTCAAAAAATAGTTTTACCAACTTGAAATCCAAGAAAGTAACTCCAAAACATAATATTATATGAATTAAAACTCTAGTTTTGGAAGGAAGCGATATACCAATTGAAAAAGGATTTCAATCAAGGATTTCAGTCAAAAGCCCATGAGGATTAGATAATTGCAAAGTAATTGATATAGACTAATCTCACTATTTGCAAAATCTATATGCTTATCCAAGTTCATGCATTTGAACTCAATTACCTTATCATGCTATATAAATACCCTTTTAGATAAACATGAAGGTAAAGGAGAAAAATACTTGAGAAGGAGACATTCAGTCGACTTGAATGCTCCCCCTCAAAGTATTACCAATATAGATATACATGAATTTTGGGTAAGTCCTCAATAAGAAAAGCCAAATCAATTAAGCATATAAGGAAAGCCAAAACAATGAAAGCACAATAGTCATCGAGATAAGATATAAAAGTTAATATTAACAAGATGACTTATTTAATCCATATAAAAGAGAGAGATAAATAATAAAGAAACTTGCATATACTCTCATAAATCCTTCACAAATAAAAATATCATGACCTCAATCAATAGGATATGAAATAAAAGAAACATATGGGTCCATGATGAACTAGGTGTACGACATATTAAAGGGTATAAATAAATTTAATCAATTGATTGCTCCCCCTCAAAATATGCGTCTAGTTCCAAAGCACTTATAGCATAAAATATATAACTAAATATTTCGGGGGTAAATCAACTATGGATTTCTCCCCTTAGCTCAATGCATATAAGGCTACAATATCGTCAAAAGACGAATAATATCATCTTTAGTCAAGAAGATATATCCAATTAATAGCCGCTAAAGATGAAAAATCAAAAGAATATTCCTAATTAAGCATGTATAATCAAAAGATGGCATACATTAATCTATATAGAAGGATCTCATATTTAAATATGATAGATCAATGTATGTTATCCTTTGAGAAAATGTCATCATGAAAAAGAATAAAGTCAATTAAGAACAATCATGATGATAGACAAAATATAGCTCAAAAAATAAAATAAAAATAAAAATAAAACTCAAACATCATGTCCATGATTATCTAATTAAGAAATAATCAACCAATTTATTACTTTACATGGACTAGGTATGTTTTACCATATATGTACCCATCAACGGATAAAATCCAAACCTTGCTAATGGTAAATAATAAACCATAAAGTTCAAATAGCAAAGGCCCATATGTGGCAATCCATGAGTAGTCAAAGTAGAGTAATAAATTAGTTTGATAATCATATAATTAGATAATATAGGCATATTCAACCATTAGGATCTTTTATCAATAAAAATAAACAAATTAAACATGATCCAACAAATCTCATAAGGAAAAATCCCAATCCATATTTATGAAACAATCTCATAAAACAATGCAAAATATGGAAAAGAGTCATTCTCATTTAAATGATTGCAAACATAATCAAAAAGAGATGTAAATGATAATACGATGAAATCATGACTCAAAAGTGAGAGAAATTTAAGAGATACATGCTAATGACTAATAAGGAAGGAGACTTAAAGAAAGGAATCACAAACCTCCAAGAGAAACAAGATCTAATCAAGAATTTGTAAAACTAGTTTTAGAGAACAAACATATGTATCACAAAAAAAAGGATACAAAATACATTTAGAAGAAACACAGATCTTGTTTATGTAAACTAGCATATCTTATATAGATTAAAAAGAAAAACAATAGCTAGATGAGTGAAAGTGAACCAAATTATATAGCTTAACAATATATCATAAATAAGCAAGCTACATAACAAATTAAAATTAATGAGGTAGGTCATTAACAAGATAAATGTGCTCATTTAATCTTAAGTCACTAATACTAAAGATACTTGCTCAAGCATAGAGTTCACAAAAAGGACAATACATTTTGAATGAACAAAATAATTTATAGACTCTTTACTAAGCAAGGATAAGAGCATAAGATGAAAAATAAATGAATAAATCTCTTTGCCAACGTTGAGATTAAACCAAGATAATAAAATGATAGATCGATCTAGAGAATGCAAAATATTATAACCATTATGAAATAAGTGTATTCTCTAGAAATGGAAAATCTCAACACAAAAGATCAAACCATAGTAGCTAAAGTCATAAGAAATATGATGTATCAATTATATGTATTCTCATGTGCTACAAAAACCATTGGGCAACAATTATTCAAAAGAAGCATAAATCCAAGGAATGAGCAAGGAAAGATCATTTAGATCAAGAAAGCTATAAATGTGCTAAAGATAGCAAGAGACACATTTTTCAAAAGCTTTCATAGTGCACCATAGTAAAATATAAAGATATAAACTAGAAAAAGTGCACTAATTAAGGAGGTGAATTTAACATGCAAGGTAAAGCACAAACACTAGGATCCTTAAAAGAAGTTCCATAAATAGTCATGAATAAGACACTAATAAATATTTTCTCTCAACATCCCAACTTAAAGGTATAAAACAAATAAATATTAAAAGTTAGGAATCATTTGTATATGAAACTATATAAAACTATATATATCACGAATAGGCATACATGAAAAGATCAAAAATCAATTAAGAACATGTATCCATAATGCCAACCAAAAAGTCAAGAAGATAACATCAAAAGAAGACTTTAAGGAAGAAGCTAATTGATTCAAGAAGAATAAATTTGGTCAAAGCAATCAATAGATAAGGTATGAGATAAGCACAAGTTTGAAGGTAACAAGTATAATTAAATACTCTTCAAGTCAATATAAAACTTTAGCTTAACTCATATGCCCACATAAAGATATTTATACAAAAAAATATCAACATAAGAAATACATGATCTACATAGAGATGGAAATTTTAATAAATATAGTCATGTATCCTTAATGAATGTTTGAAAAACTATCACAAATTCAAAACACATATAAATAAGCTTTTTTAGGCAAAGACATAATTGATTCTCAAGAAGATAATCAAAATAAAATGTGAGAATCAATAACGAATATATTATGTGAGCACAAGGTTGAAATGGAAGTATAAGTAAATACTTGTCAAGTGATATGAGGCTTGTGCTAAACACATATATTCGCAAATACCGATTTAAAGTAAATAAGACATATTTTAAAGAGAAATCGGTAAGCAGTAACTATTTCAAAAACTTTAAAGATGGAGAGTTAAAATCATATTAACTCAAATCAAAATCAAGCTCCTATGGACTAGAGTGATATGCATGCTTTATAAATAAAGATTAAGAATAACGAGCATGCATATATAAATGTGTCACACTAATAGAGAATGAGTGATAAACTACATAGTGTGAACTAATCATTTAAGCCGAGTAACTAGTCATGCTAGATAAAAGAATTAATAAGAAAATTAACTAAGCATGCTAGAATTATATCTCACATTGATTCATATAAGAGGCAACTAAAATATATCAATGAGAGCTAGTAGCAAGTTGTCAAAGAAAACATGCTAGATTCTACAAATATAAACTATTTAAAGAGAATCGTTTAGCATGGTACCAAAGTGGCTCTAGTGACCACACTTGTGTTGGTGCAATTGCTTGGAAGATGACCTTTGAGCTTTGCAACCACCAACACGCTCCTCGGTGCTATGTCCTAATATAAGAAGCTTCACCTACAACATTAGGCGAAGACTTTGGTATCCAAATAAACTTGGATCCACATTTGTTAGCTTTAGGGACCCATATATTATTTACTCTAGCATTGGTAGAAAAACTCCTACGAATAGGACAAGTTAAGCTCATATGTCCAATGTGAGAGCAATAGAAGCACCTAATACTAGTGTGTGCACATGTATCAGAATGAGCATGGTTATGAACATGTGACATACTAGAATAAATAATATCTCTAGAGTGAGAATGAGAAGATTTGATTTTAAGAATATTATGTTCTAATAGAAAATCATCATGCATGCAAGTAAGAGAATCAAATTTACATTTAAAATATCATTCTCTTTTTCAAATAAAGCAATTCTAGAGATAAAAGCATCATTTTATTTCTTTGAAGTGTCAATAGAAGAATCATGCAAATGATGTAGCTCATGAGTTTGCCTCTTAAGATCTTCTATTGATGAGAAAAGAGATTTGATTTTCAAAATTAAAGCCTCATTCAAACTCTTTAAAGAAACACATGATGAGTTTTGAGAATCAAGTCTAGATAATAAATCATTGTTTTTATTTCTCAATAACTCATTAGCTTCTTCTAAATGAACAACCTTTTCAGAAAATTCTTCATTTGTAGAATGAAGGTTGTCAAGAATCTCTAAGGATTGTTTAGCCATGGCTTTCCACTTAGAGCATTTCTTGCATTTAGAAGAAACATGATTGTCTATGCTACTAGAAGCAAAACCCTCTTTATCGGAGGAGGAGTAGGAGGAATACGATGCCATAGAAAAATAACAAGGATCTACTCTAAGGATGTTAAGCCTAACAATAGAGTCCTTGCTCTGATACCAATTGTAGTAACCCTAGAGGGGGGGTGAATAGGGTCAAGCTAGCTAATCAAGCACTTAGCACAAGCTAATGGGCAATTTAAAAATATAAGTACAAGAGAAGAAGCAATAACAATACCGACACACGATATATCCTGGTATCCTCCCAAGAGGCACTCCAGTCCCGGAACTCTCTCCGGCTTTAATCTACTATTTGAGTAAATAGTTATACACGAGTTTGGATCTGAAGAACTCGCCAACTTTTTACACGAGAGCTTTAATCCGAAGGCCTCTCCGACTTCAACCGAGAGTTTGGATACGAAGACTCCCCAACTTCAACCGAGAGTTTGGATACGAAGACTCTCCAACTTCAACCGAGAGTTTGGATACGAAGACTCTCCAACTTCAACCTTTCACAATAGGTTTTGATCTCCTTATACAATAAGATAAAGATCTCACTTTTCAACTCAATAACTCTAACACAATTTGTGGATGGCAAATGAAAGCTTTGTTGAGTTGTTTGTGGATAGGCTATGGTGGTATAGAAATTTTTAGGCTCAAAGCATCAACCTTGAATGAAGGGGTTCAAGGCTATTTATAACCAAAGCATTGAAAAGAGCCAAAGGTAACTTTTCAGTCAGCGACCGACATACCGCCGGTATGAGTTGGCATACCGTCGGTATACCGGTCTGGGATTACAACGGCTCGAAATATAGCCGTTGGGATCATTTAATGCAGAAAATCCGACCGTTGGACTTTCAATGTTATGGAATCGGTATACCGTCGGTATGATCCGGTATACCGTCGGTATACCGATTTTGTGGACAAAAACTTTCTGTGAACAAAATTGGTATAACGTCGGTATAGATCGGTATACCGTCGGTATGTCGGTTTACATCCGAAAATGATCCCGTACTAGTTTCTACCCTAGCTTTCGATTTTGCCATCCATTTCTTGTGTTTACAATCATTCCTAAGACTCATTACAGACTCTAGATATACTTAGGCAGGTGCAGGCTTCTTCAGAGTCTTAAAATGATGATGGCATGGCTTGGCTACTTCCTTTGATAGGTGCTGGCTTTTTCCCTTGGCGGCGGCTGTCCAAAGATATCCAGTTTGTGAAAACTGAATACCTTTCGGGGGCTTCGCCCCCGAACCCACGATGAGGGGCGCTGCCCCCTCGACCCCCGTCCGCTGACCGGGCAGCGGAACCCTCGAGTGCATGGCTCTGGAGATGTCGTCGGGTGGTTCAGAGAAATCTTGTGGGATCCGTCGTCTTTGGCCTACCATGATTTTTTTATTGTATTGCATATGTCCACATTGATCTTGCTAATTGCTTTTCTACAAATACATGTTAGACGAACAAAGTAATATACATGTAGCAAGAATGATAAGATAAAAGCACATTAGGACTATGCGAAGTTTAAGTATCAATGCTATTGTGATAGCATAAATATTAGTGATATCATAATGTTAAACTTAATTGAATAACCATAATCAAAACATAGTCCTGATTTTGGTAGCTTAATTAAATTTAACATATATATAATAAAAACTCATATCACTAATATGTAACACAATAAACACATATCACCAAAGGTATAAGTATAAGTAGAAATGCTATAGTGATAGTATGAAGAAAAGTGATAATGAAATGATAAACTTAATAGATTAACCATATTCAAAAACATGATACAATCATTGGGCCAACAATCCATTCATACCAATCCTCAAGATCAATCTTTCGATTGATAACTCTTGAAACATGACGTCTCGCCTAACCGCTAGGCCATTTCTTGAGGCTAAGTCAATGTCAAGATTGGAATAATAGTTCTCCAATAATAATGCCAACACTGACCCCAATCCTAGGGTCAAACCATAGTCGGTAGTACGGGGTTTTCTACCCAAACTTGCGTCACTCAGATTTTTAAACATCGAGCACGATCACCTATTCGCATCAAGGCACGTGTTGCACATATTCGATTCTGTTCAAATTACCAATTCTAACCAATTCATGTATTCGATCACGAGGTTGTCTAGTTCAAAAATATATTGTGCCCCAATCTCACGCGATTCCGATTATCCACGATGGTTCATGAATCACCATGCAACGCTCCCGCGGAATAATCATTCTCATCGGGTCGTAACTCTTGTTTGAGTCTAGAATAATTCATTCTCGATACGCGGATTGGACCTACGCAATCCTCAAATTCGACCGTCATGCACGCTAAGTCATTCTCGAGTTAACCTTCGCATCAAACTACAAGTCGAAGCACACAAGTTGCCATGCCATCCAAGTCCGATCACCCCCGCAGTATGAATCACCATACCAGAGCTCACGCGGAGTGATCGCCCTAATCGGCGTGACGCATGTGCGAGGCTGGAGTTGCGCTTGCATAAGACAAGAATGTCAAAGTTGTGGTTATCGACGAAGCAAATCCAAACATTTCATTTCCATCCAAGTCAAGATTTCAATTCGATAGTCTAATCGTCATTCGTTCAACTAGAAAATCCTCGAGCCAGGTTTATCTTTTCCTTGACACGTTTCTATATCCTGAGTATAGCATCCAACGGAGCAATGATATTTGTACGATCGTCATTCGTCGAGTCATAGTACCTCCAAATTATCGTATATCGATCTTTAATATGCCTCAATACCATCGATGATATGTGTAACTTGATGATCTTCCTTTGCAACAAATTTCGAGTCGTACGACTGATGCCATTGTCCGAACTGGATATACCACAATTCTACGATATTCAAGATCAAGTTCGATTGCTATTCCTCGAGCTAGTTTCAATATCGTTGTCCAAAACTCAAGTCACATTTCATTTGACTCAATCTAAAATCGTACGCGTGGACCTCTAAGTTTCCTCGATCGAGACATTCACTTGTTTCACCATTTTGAATCATTTTCTAACTCGCGTTGCCTATTCATAAGTTGTCCGAACGACATATCGTTCGGGACATTCGAGGTCACGATCAACTAAGCGTGACGCATTCTAAGGCTTTGCGCGATTGCATCGTCTCGCCGGCATACTCGTTGTTACTCGAAATCCTCAATTTTTGCTCGAATGAATTCCAAGACAACTCATACACCACTCAAGATTCGAGCCATCCGATCTAGTTCTCAATCACGTTCGTATCATTCGCTAAGACATCTTTCAAATTTGTTCGACGAATCCCTAGCGTAATCGCTCACGTCGTATTGACGCACTAAGTCGTTCCCACTATTCCTCACAATCCAAGCCAATCTTTCGTGCACGCCTAAGCATTAGTCCAATAGCGTTCCTATCGATAGATAATCTAAGCATAGCTTTGTTTCCGATCGAGCGGTACTTAATATTGCAAGCGACTCGTTTGCACCCAAAAAGTCGAGGTACACGACACGCGGCACAACTTAGCCAAAAGGCCGTATGCATAGCTATCCCGTGCAGACAATATTCGAGTTTGCACGCTCTCTTGCTAAAGTCTACATAGGACTATTCGGGCACATGCGCGACTTGCTAACTTTTAGCACGAGTTTCCTTATCAAGACAAGTTTGACACCGTTCGACACAAAGGCCTACCGATGCATTCGGCGATAGCCTACCAATGCGTTCGAGTGAATGCTTGTACGAGCTTTTGAAAATATTTAGACTTATTGTATGGACATGCCGATGGACATTCGAGAGAGAGCACACACTTCTTTTACCTGAACGAGCTTTCAAAACTGAGAAATTCGACTTGAAGTCCAAGGACGTAAAGCCGTGCTCTGATACTATTATGTCACGCCCCACTCCCGTAGGAGCGATCGTCCTCGCTAAGGCGTGATACCGCACGAGCCTAGATTGCGCTCGTGCAAGGCAGTTTCATAACGGCCGATTACATCGGTGGCGACGGGGTCCTCGTACAGAAGTCCCAAGCAGAAACATTGAACATGCAGCAGAAATTTAAAGGCAAAACACAAGTTGCTCAAAAGAACTTTTTATTGATATTGAACGATCATATTACAATGGGCGCAAGGCCATGATTTCAATTCTCTCGTGCTCACTTTTTACTCATTTTACAAATCACTCTGCTCTCGATTACAATGCTTGAGCTAGCGGAAGCTTCGGAATACGATGTCCATACATTATGTCCTGTCTAAGTCTTTGACTCCACACGGCCGCACGCTTCGAATCGCCAAGGAACTCCATGCCTCGACGCATCCAAGCGAGCTCCGTGCCACGAGCTTCTACCTGTACTACAACAAAAAGGCCTATTAATAACGCTCGATAAGGCGTATTGATGACGCCTGCTACCTAAGCGTTATCAAAGTTTGAAATACCTTTTTTCTATGACGGTTTGGGCTAATTTTGGACTTTTTATAACGTTTATAAAATAAAATGTTATTAATATTTTAGAGCGGTGGCAAACTTGTAATAAATTTTCTATAAAATTTCTTTCCACCCTTGCGATATTTTGAGGCTCAAGCCCCCGCCCCCTTCTCATTCCCTCTCCAAATCCCTTCTCCTTCCCTCTCAGCTCCACTCCCCTTCTCCTCCTCTTCCCTCCTCTCACCAAACCCTAATCTTCTCCTCCTCATTCTTTCATTAATCCTCCACATCGTCGTCCTCTGCTTAGTTTTCTCCTCTATTTCTCGATCCTGGAACCCTAAATTTCTCTCTATCTCCACCAAACCCTAGATTCTCCCCCACCCCCATCTGCTGAACCTCGGGGTTCAAGAAATTCCTCATCCGAGATCTTCTCTCCTCTAGGTTTGATCATGGCACTCTACTTCTCGTTCAATTTCCTCTTCTTATTTTGTCAAAAGTTTTCGGAATTTCTCTAAGCTAGGGTTTCCATTTTATTAAAACTCTAGATCCATATAATTTGCTTCTTCTTTCTGATTTTGTATCTAGTTGTGTCATGATTTGGTCTAGTTGAACATGGTCGGGCCCAACCGATCCATGCTCTACTCCTTCCTCCTGTTCACCATCATCCTCTCGCTTTTTGAGATGTACAGAGACAAGTTTGCGTCCACCGAGCTGCTGACGATCGTCGGCGGCTTCGTCAGCTCGCTCCTGTTTCTCCTACTGCTGACTGTAAGTTTTCCGACGCCGACACCTTTATCAAGTACAACTAACGTCCTCACATTTTTTTTTGCAGTTCATCGGGAATTATCAGAAAAATTGTGGAGCAGAAACAGGATGGGGTGCTGGTAAAAATTCTATTGGCGTTTCCGTTCTTTGCTATCCACGCTCTTGTTTCAATTTCTTTAACATGTTTCTGGTTTTCTTTTTTTGGTATAGTTATCGTAGCGGAATCTACATCGCTTATTGTTGCAGCCACGGTCCATCGCATTTGCATCCACTTTGAATATTGTCCTAGAGAATGTCTTGATCCGGCCTTAATTTCAGGGGAACAAAATAAAGTTCAAGTTGAATCTCTTATGATTCAAGATTACATAATGGTGGTATAAGCCATAATTACCTTTTAATGCATGTTTGTATATAAGATTTCTAACGTGGGATTTCTCTTACTTTTAATGCATGGTTGTACAAAAGATTTCAGGTTGCAATTCTCTATAAGATTTTTGTTATAGTTTCTTGCTATATTTTCTATAAGTCTTTGCTTGTGCAGTCAGCCTAGGCAATCAAGTGTTCATTGCATAGGACCACTTTGGGTATATTGATAACTTTGATTATACCACGATAGGCTACAATTCATTCTCTAGAAATTATTGGTCAAAGAGACAAATTTAATATACATTGTGCACTTATTATTGGAACACACTTCTTTAACTAACTGTAAGACATCTCTCATGGCATGGTTTCATAAAGGATTTTCTTATCTTCTTGTTTCTGTTCTCTTATTAAGGCACAATTCCTCAGAAAATTTAGAATATAGATTAAGGCCCAACTTTACGTTCCTAAAATGACATTTCAGTTTTGCTTATTGTTGCATCTTGTGTGTAGTTACTTTCAGAACATACCAGAACCTGTTCCCGAAGCTTCCCAGACAGGAGGATGTGCATGTTAGCACAAGTTTCTCGTATCATCCTGTATATGCAATATTTTTCCTTTTGTATATTTTGATTGATCATGATACATTTTTATTTCCCCCACCTGTTCATGTTTTTGGCCCATATTTCGTAAATGTTATCATGTGTACACCAAGCCCTATTGAGATGATGATTAGATTCTGATGTACCTACCGTAATATAAATGGGTATGTTTCTGGTGACTCGTCTGTAGAAAGGAGAAAACTGAAGAATGATTCTTTTGTATAATCCTGTTGGCATGTTTGGTTTCTCATTTGAATGGAGCAGCTCTCCAGTATTCTTTTTTTGCAGTTCATCAGGAATTATCAGGAAAATTGTGGAGCAAAAACAGGATGGGGTGCTGGTAAAAATTCTATTGGCATTTCCGTTCTTTTCTATCCACGATCTTGTTTCAATTTTTTTAACATGATCTGGTTTTCTTTTTTTGGTACAGTTGTCGTAACAGAATCTACATCGCTTATTGTTGCAGCCACGGTCCATCGCATTTGCATCACCACATGGTATGACCCAAGTATGGATGGGATAATATGATTTGTATCAAAGTTTCTTGATAGAAACTGCTGGTGTCAATGTGCAGTGTTACGTTTGCTGATAAGTGTGCCTACTGGCGTGAGTCCCAATGGATTTTCTGATAACTTTTCCAACCAGAATGAGGTCCAGAAGGATAAAGGTACATGGGTTTGGAAGTAGGCACCTAATCAGTTCTTAAGTAAAATAATTCCCAATTATATTAGCGAAATTTCTGCTGGTTGGTTCTACTAACTATGATTTTTATTGTTGATCACATATAGTCTGTCTGAACGGATTATTTGTTTGCTGTGTTCTTACTTTTTTTGTTGGGGTGATGGTGGTGGTGTGAGAGGTCATTAGGAAGAGTAGGTCACTAAGGTCTGGGAATTGAGAACCTTTAGGGCTCGTTTGGATGAAGTTTTTGTATTCTTAGGAGTCTACTTTCTAATCCTTTTCCATGGGAGTAATTCAATACTCTCATACCCATGTTTGGTTAGGTTGGGAATATGTTGGGAATTGTGTATCGTAAGGTATGATATGATATACTACCACCTCATTACGTATCGGTATGATACATATAGGTTGATAGGCAGTATCTCTTTTAACTTTGACATCTAAAGCCATTCAGTTGTAATTTATTAACTTCAATCGTTAGGTAGGAGAATACAAATGCAGCCAGGCACTATATTTTCAAATGGTCACTAGAACTATATGAGCAGAATATTGTTGCTCCTAATCTAGCTCTGGATCCAATCGTCCTCTACTGCCTCAAATAGTTTTCGGCAATGAGTACATTGAAGAAGATGGCTCTACCGGTAAGTATTTTACTTCTCTCTAAGTATGTGTAGCTTGACTTCTGGAACAGTTAGTAAGTTTTCTCCTAAGCTAACATCTTTTCTGGAAAGAATTTAGCTGTAGTGATTATTAATTCTTTTGTGGTCAAGTGTCCTTAATGTGTTGATAATACTTGTTATAGATGCAGTGGTGGAATTGTAGCTAACTAGTATTAATTTTCCTTCTCAGGTGCACATGAAGATGCAACTATTATTGCAGTGGTGGGATTCGCTACACGTGATGTTGACAGTTTTAACGTGCTCAAGTTGAAGCCAAAGTAGTTACTTGTTTTGAGGATCCATTTAAGTAGTAGTTGTAAATATATGTATTTGGATACCATATTTTGAGATAATGTAATGAAGATGGTGATATAACATTTCGATATTTTCTTGTGAATATAGTTCAAAGTTGTTGTTTTAAAATTGAATTGAGAAGTTTTTGGAAAGTAATATATAATGTGCAGTATTAAACGTTTATAAATGTGATGAGTTCAGTAATATTGAGTGTTATAAATGTTCTCCATTAAGCTTATACACATTATCTATTCATAACGCTTTCAAATTGTCCTGAATTGTGCACTATATATTAACTATTCATAACGTTTTTATAGAAACTATTCATGACGGTTTTTTTTATAACGCTTTTAAAAACATTTATAACACCCGTTTTCATAACGGTTGCTTTGAAAAAAAAGCATCATGGTTCGTCATTAATGACGCTTTTTAGCCGTCATTAAAAGGGTTTTTTGTTGTAGTGCTGTGCCTGCACATGGAAACTGTGTGGGTGTCAGTACTCAACTGTACTGGTGGAGTGAGCTCCTCGCCCACCCATACAAAATCGACACGTTTATTTACTTTGTGCATTACAAGTCCCTTTACGATTGTCTTTCTAGTCTTGCCTTAGGATCAGTTTTAAGACTTGACGTCTAACCAATTCGTTATGGGACGACATAGTCGTGCTATCATCTTAACGTGTATTTCGATCGAGGTAGTGCCTCATCGCTCATGTACTTGACCAAACTTCAACTCGGGACTGCAGGGTCGTGCCATACACTATTCGCATCTTCAAAATATTCGGGATGGTGCTTCGACGAGGAGCAACTTATACGAACTCGGCCGTGCCAAGACTTTTACATAAACTCAAGGGCCTCTAGACAAATTCTCGTCTTAGCGACGTCTAGGGGGACAACTCATGTAGGTCGTGCCTCAAGACTTTGCCTAGACTTGTTCGTGCTTCAAGATGAGGTCGTGCCTAACGACTCCCTAACTTAGCCAAGTTTTACATTACGGTCCTTTCGACTTAAAGCGATGGCACTCGACTTAACTTATGCAAACTTAGGCCAACAATGCCGATACGCGAAAGCAAATACGCAAATGCCAATATTGATATGCGAAAGCCAATACTTGATACATGAAAGCCTTGCTTTGTGCCGAAGCACGTGTCTTGCTGACATAAGCTATAACTCATTTCTCCCGTGTTGATATACGACTGGCACTAATGGGATTATATCTTGCTGACTTGATACATGTCGTGCTTGACTGTCACATGATTCGACCGACGTTGTGCTAGTACTTAACGCTATCCAAAGGCAAACACGCGGATTACCGCTCTTGCTGACACATCTACATGAGTGGTCACTAGCAATGTCAAGCTATCTTGGATCTTTGGCTCACGATGACCCCTTCGCATGGAGGTGCGAGCCCCATCGAATGGTCCCGTGGCGTATACCGTAACGTTTCACTTCTAACAAGTCGCACCATCGTTGAAGGCCGTACGGTATCTGCCTTTCCCTCCTAGGCCGACTCGATCCCGGCGCCCCTGTGATCGGTCGAGGGATTCCCCTTGCGCGCAAGTTGTCCAATGACCATGCAAGGCTCAACTCGATCTATCCAGTCCTTCCTTATTCATGACCATGTTTTTCCTCTTTCTATCGAGACTCCCAAGCCGCGGGACCGATCTCGTTTGTTTCCTTTCAAGACATAGCGAGACTCCCAAGTAGCAGGACCGATCTCGTGTGCGGGACTTATCAAGACTAAACGAGACTCCCAAGTAGCGGGACCGATCTCGTGTGCAGGACTTATCAAGACTTAGTGAGACTCCCAAGTAGCGGGACCGATCTCGTGTGCAGGACTTATCAAGACTTAGCGAGACTCCCAAGTAGCGGGACCGATCTCGACGATAACTAGTCGCGGGGACTTCCTTTGGCCGTGGCATGCTTTTCGCTAAATCCATTGTAGCTCGTGCCTTAGAAAGACCTGGTTCTATAGGCGACGCTAACGCTCAAGTCATATACCTTATACAACGAGCCTTGTTCTCGAGGGACTACGCGACTTAACAACCGCAGATAGAACGGGACGGTGCTAGAAATTGCTTCGATAGCCCAGCACAACTCTTGTCTACCTTATTCGGGCAACGACTCAACGAACAAAGGCTACGCCGAGCTACGCATCGCGAGAACGGGCTGTGCACGCGTTCGACTTGAATGTCGAAGTTCTTGGGTGCCTAGACTTAAGCCAACAGCCGTGAAAGATGACTTAACTCGCGGGATGTGCGAAGGCTATGCCAAACCTTGGACGACGGGACCGTGCATGCTTTATCAAGCATTCATGCGGGCGACACCTATGACTTAGGCCAATTAGAGTGTCGGGAAAACTTAGCTACTTAAGCTAACTTCCTTCTCCCAAGCCACGGGAACGAAGGATCGAGTGTCATTTGAAAGCACACTGAGCCGACTTCTAAGCAGACCGTGGGACCATTTCTATGTTCTAAGACATTTCGACGGGTCGGAATTATTCCTTTAGCTATGTGGATGCATCTCTTTTATTAACAAGCCTAACTTGTGCAAGTTGAAAACATGCGAGTTATTAAGTGAAGGCTAAGATGAGGCGAGTTCACCGAAACTATCCCACCTGTGCGAGGAGTCGCCTCGGCCGAGCGAGCCTTTGAGTAGCCGTTGCAAGGCTAAGTCCGAACGCCGTCGGCGTTTCAATTCCTCCGATTGACTTTGCGGGATGGGGCACTACAACTTCGACTCAAAGTTGAGGAAAAATAGTCCACTAAAAACTTGTTCACCAACACCACTTTGCACCCAATTTTCTTCCAAACCATGCTAGATTTCAAGAATCCACTTGAAGGCATTAATCAACAACATATAGGATAGAAAAACTCTTCTTTTAGTTTTAAATACTACAATGTATGCATCGAATAAAACTTGTCCTAAGTTAACAAAAAATCATGTTTCAAAAACATAAATTTTGTGATACAGAGTGTCCCGCCAAATAGGACCACTTCATTGTGTACCAATTGCATCGAAAGACGTGTATGATATATCCGGACGTGTGGGCTTTTGCAAAAGTTGAATGGGACGTGTATGCATGCCAGAATCAACCCATATTCGTCAAAAATCTCTATATCGACCTCTTTGCAAAAATCTCAATTACTTTGTACATGTTCATCACCTTGCAACAAAACTTGTGCCACTGGACTCGTATCATTTTCTGGTCATGTGAGCCAAGTTTGGTCCGATTCTGAGAAGGTCGACCGAAACACTATTTTGGTGGGCCCACGACCCGACTCAACGGGCAATTTTGTGCACGACTCATCGAAATCCAAGTCTGGACATACTACTGAGTTCATATCGAAAAACTGGTATCGTAGGTATATAATTTGTCGACTTTAGAGACCATAGGTTCTGGCACATTTTTTGGTGCAAAACGGGTCCATCGACGGATACTGTTTTGGCTCAAAATTATCATTTTTCCCCTATACCTTCAACTTGATATATCATATCCCATCCAAAATTTTCCCCTAACATTCTTTTAACTTCGCACAACTTCGGGTCAAATTTAGGACATTTGATTATTTACCATAATTTTAGACCTAACTTCCAACGTGAGTTCGGAACTCGACATAGATCAAAACCATTTGACCCAATATTTGGATTTGATCCATTTTGAGCCTACGACACACATGCCAAGGGTGTGCCACTCAATCAAGTTCACATGTTCTATTTACTTCAGAATGGCACAAAAGACTCATTGGTTGACTTTTCGGGTTCTATTTGATTAGAAGATATATTTGGACCCTAACCTAACTAATCCCACTTGGTAGAGCCATGTTTGGTTGACATGACTTAGTA